>JAQZBX010068569.1:0-15728 GCA_029593785.1 Cabassous unicinctus | reverse complement strand
AAAAAAAAAAAAACCAAGAGAATCAACAAAACCAAAAATTGGTTCTTTGAGAAAATCAACTAAATTGCAAACCCTTAGCTAGACTGACAAAAAGAGGGAAGAAAGAAATAATGTCAGAAATGAGACGGGGGACATTACCACTGACCTCAAAGAAATAAGGATCATAAGAGGATACCATGAAAAACTGTATGCCAAAAAAACTAGAAAATGTAAATGAGATAGACAAGTTCCTGGAAACACATGAACCACCTACACTGATTTTAGAAGAAATAGAAGACGTCAGCAAACCAATCACAAGTGAAGAGATTGAAGTAGTCATCAAAAACCTCCCAAAGATGAAAAGTACAGGACCAGATGGCTGCACAGATGAATTCTATCAATCAAATGTGAACTAATACTGGTTTTGCTCAAGCACTTTAAAAAAAAATGAACAGGAAAGAATGCTACCAAACTCATTCTATGAAGCTAACATCACCCTAATACCAAAACTAGATAAAGATATTACTATAAAATAAAATTACAGACCTATATCTCTAATGAATATAGACATAAAATCCTCAACAAAATACTTGCAAACAGAATCCAAAAGCACATTAAAAGAATTATACACCACTATCAACTGGATTTTTCCCAGGTAGGCAAAGGTGGTGCAACACAAGAAAATCAATTAGTGTAATAAACCACATTGATAAATTGAAGAAGAATAATCACATAATCCTCTCAATTGATGCAGAAAAGGCATTTTACAAAGTACAGCACCATTTCTTAATAGCGCTCTAAAAGAAAGGAATAGACAGAAGCTTTCTCAATATGGGAAAGTACATATATGGAAAACCTACAGCTAGCATTGTATTCGATGAAAGACTGAAAACTTTCCCACTGAGATCAGGAACAAAACAAGGATGTTCACTTTCACCATTATTATTCAGTATATTGCTAGAAGTTCTACTAGAGCAATTAGGCTAGACAAAGCAATAAAAGGCACCAAATAGGAAAAGACAAAGTAAAACTTTCACTATTTGCTGATGACATGATCCTATATTTAGAAAATCCTGAAAAATCCACAACAAAACTACTAGAATTAATAGACAAGTTCAACAATGTGGTGGGATACAAGGTTAATACACAAAAATCAATAATGTTCCTATACACTACCGATGTGCAACCTGATTAAGAAATCAGGAAAAAAAGTTCCATTTATAATAGTGACTAAAAGAATCAAATATTTAGGATTAAACTTAACCTAGGACATAAAAGACCTGTATTCAGATAACTATAAAACATTTCTAAAAGAAACTGAAGACTTAAATAAATGGAAGGACATTCCGTGTTTATGGATTGGAAGACTAAATATCATAAAGATCTGAATTCTAACCAAACTGATTTACAGATTCAATGCAATCCAACAGGGTTTTTTGCAGATATTGAAAAGTCTATATAAAATTTATTTGGAAGGGTAAGGGCCCCTGAATACCAAAAAATGTCTTGAAAAAGAAGAATGAAGTTGGAGGACTCTCACTTCCTGACTTTAAAGCATACTACTTAGTTATAGTAGTAAAAACAGTATGGTACTGGCATAAGGACAGACAGATTGACCAACAGATTCAAATCGACAACTCAGAAATTGACCCTCACCCCTACAGTCAAGCAATTTTTGACAAGGTTGTTAAGCCCACCCAGTTGGACCAGAACAGTGTTTTCAACAATGGTGTTGGGAGAACTGGATAGCCATATCCAAAAGAAAGAAAGAGGACCCAATCTCACACCTTATACAAAAATTAACTCAAAATGGATCAAGGATTTAAATATAAAAACAACCATAAAACTCCTATAGGAAACTGTAGGAAAACATGTTCGACATTTTGTGGTAGTTGGTAGTTTCTTAAACCTTATACCCAAAGCATGAGTAACAAAAGAAAAAAATATGTAAATGAGACCTCCTCAAAATTCAACACTTTTGCACCTCAAAGGACTTTGTCAAAAGGGTGAAAAGTCAGCTGACACAATGAGAGAAAATATTTGGTTATCACATATCTGATAAGGGTTTAATATCCATGATATATGAAAAGATCATACAATTCAACAACAAAAAGAAAAACATCCACTTAAAAATTGGGCAAAACACTTGAAAAGCAATTATCCAAAAAAGAAATACAAATGGTGAAGAAACATATGAAAAAATGTTCAACATCACTAACAATTAGAGAAATGCAAATCAAAACTACAATGAGATATTATTTCACACCTATTAGACTGGCCGCTATTAAAATGTCTGTAAACTAAATATTGGAGTGTATGTGGAGAGGTAGGAACATTTATTCACTGTTGGTGGGAATGTACAGCCCCTGTGGAGAACTGTTTGGCAGTTCCTAATGAAGCTGAATATAAACTTGCCATGGGAATATGCTAGGTATATTCCCAGAAGAAATGAGAGCAGTGATTTGAATAGATATCTGCACACCGATGATCATAGTAACATTATTCATGATAGACAAAAGTTGGAAACAACCCAGTTGTACATCAGCTGATGAATGGATAAATGAATTGTGGAGTATACACATGATGGGATATTATGCAGTGATAAGAAGAAGTGAAGTCATGAAATGTATGACAACATGGATGAACCTGGAGGATATTCTGTTGAGTGAAGAAAGCCATACACAAAAGGACAAATACTGTATGATTGCCTTATTATGAACTAAATGTATTATGTGAAACATAAACATAATATGTGAAATATGAATATGGGTAGAATTGCATATATAAGACCATTTTCCCTTTGAAGCTAAACAAATGTTAGTTGATAGCACACAATTTTAATATCAGACAAAAAAACCCAACATTATCCTAAGTTAAGGAGACCAGACATGCAGTACTACATATTGTATGATTACATTTATATAAAATGTAAATATAAATCAATTGATAAAGTTCACAGGACATTACTGGTTAAGTTGGTCTGAGGAAGGAATGCTAAGGAGTGTGGAGACTTTCTTTTTGGAGTAATGAAATTGTTCTAAAATTTTTGAGGTGATGAATGTACAACATTGTGATTATACTAAAAGCCATTAATTATAACTTAAGGATAGAATAGCCAAAAACAGCAGCTATGTAGTGGGGGAAGCATATAGAGATTGAGAGTTGAAAAATTTTCTTGTTTATTTTTTTGTCTTTTTAAAAAATTTATTATTATTGAAAAAATGGAAATGCTCTAATAATAATTGAAATGCTAAACACACAACTATGTGATTATAGCAAATACCATTGATTGTACACGTTGGATGAATTATATTTGTATTAATATACGTCAATAAAATTGATTTGTTAAAAAATAAGAACTTAATGACTATATAGAAACTGAGGAAATATAAAAATATTGGATATTGTTTAGCATGTAACATTAAATGAATAAGTAGAAAAAATAAAGAATGGAAGAAAATTTTGATAAATAAAGACTTGCTTGATCTCAAAGGACTTTGTCAAGTGGGTGAAAAGGCAGCCAATTCAATGGGAGAAAATATTTGGCAATCATCTATCAGATAAGGATTTAATATCTATGATATATCAAAAGATCCTACAACTCAACAATAAAAAGGCAGACTACAGGATTCAAAAAATGGGCCAAAGGCTTGAAAAGACAATTGTCCGAATAAGAAATAAAAATGGCGAAGTAACACATGAAAAAATTTTCAACATCACTAGTGATTAGGGAAATGCAAATCAAAACTACAATGAGATATCTTTTAAACCTATTAGACTGGTCACTATTAAAAAGTCAGAAAATGGTAAAATGATGGAGAGGATCAGGAGAGATAGGAGCATTTATTCACCATTGGTGAGAATGTAGAATTTTATAGCCACTGTGGAGGGCTGTTTGCCAGTTCCTAGGGAAGTTGAATATAGACTTGCCATGAGACCCAGCAATACCATTCCTAGGGATGTCCCCAGAAGAACTGAGAGCAATTACATGAACAGACATTTGCCACACTGATATTGATAGTGGCATTATTCAAAATGGCCAAAAATTAGAAAAATTCAGGTATCCATCAACTGATGAATTCATCATCTTTATGTATTGATAGGTATGTTGAGAAATATAAGGTGGTAAAAGCAAATGTTTACCTCTCTTTTGCTTTCTAGTATGGAGAACTTAAAACCTGTCAACAGTTTTCATCCAAACTTTCTAAACATACCAGTGATTTACAAATTTGTAAATTTTTTTGACATTGAGCAAAAATAATTCTTATTTAAAATCTATCTTTCCAATTAAGAAATATAGGAAGATATATCTTTGATGTGAATTACAAACCACAGCTTCCTCAGATGCTTACAATTTATTCTGAACAAAATCATTAATGTTCTTTTATAACCAGCTTTCAAATCTTATTATATGTATTTTAGGAATGTTTTAACTATATGATGAATGAATGATTCTCTGTCTCTTCTAAGTATGAAAAAAGATAAAAAGAAAATTAATGTATAGTTTATATTTTCTAGGACTATTTAAGTTTAAAGGAGAATACATGGAAACAGCACTACTTGGCAAAAAGATGCAAGTCTGTTGCAGTGATAAAAAAAAATTTATTTGAATTTTTAAAACTTTTGGATTTTATTGCTTATTTTTTAAATTTTTTTTTTCATTTTCTTATTTAATTTTATTTAGTTATTTGTTGGCTTCATTTTTGGATAGTTTTTTTTTTTTTAATCACAGAAGGATCACAATAGTGGTAGGAGAGGATCATTGCTGGGGATTGTCAGTGCTGGAGGGATGCATGGGAAGCAGTTCACCTATGGTATGCCTCTATGGCATATGAATATGTTCAAGTATTCAAGGGGCATTGTCTCAGTGGGTGGAGACCTACACAATTAACTAAAAGAATATTGAATTCCCATCCTGGAATTCATCCCATTCTGCTACATTCTTTAATAGGACAGCAGGAATCCCATGAGTGCAAGTCAGTGGATAGTGAAGGAAGACAGACAATTATGCTAGGCCCTTGATACTGATGATTGTACTTATGAACCTTTTTTTTGTGAAATTGAAACTTAGCCTAGCATTATATACTGCCTGAGAGTTAATTTCGGATATCCTCCTAGTTACTCAAATGTGACCTCTCTTGAAGCCAAACTCAGCATATAAATGCACTACCTTCCCCTTGTTTTGGAACATGACTCCCAGGGATGAGCCTCCCTGGCACTAAGAGACTATTGCCAAGTTCAAATTAGCAATGCATCTATTAAAAGTATTGACTGAAAGAGGGAAATGGTAAATACAAATGAATTTATATGGGTAAGAGATTTCAATGTGAGTTGAGAGGTCATTCCAGTGGTTACACTTATGCAAGTCTCATCAGGGTCTCATTAACTGCCACAGTAAAAAGTGTCTCAAATAGCAGGGCTCCTGAGGGCTCTATAGTCATCCAGAAACTATAAGAAGGGCAGAGAAGCTCAGGAATTCAGCACCCTGATAGTGGGCCTTACTTTGGAGTTTATATTCTGCTGTGTGAGTTGGACTTCTTTGTAGTTTTTCTATACATGGCTTTTCTGCTCCTTTTGTTTGAGCCTGTAATCGGCACTATACTTAATGGTTGTGTGTCCTGGATATTTAGATCTTTCGTCTTTCTGTGTGCCAGTTTAGCCTTGAATTTCAGTGGAGTTGCAGCACCTACTCGCCAGTACATTGAACTTACTCAGGAAAGCTGATGAGGAGATGATGATGGACAACACCTATCCCAAGGAACATCAGTAATGGATGAAAGAAGGGAAAATTCATAAATATATGGAGACTAAACAACACACTTTTCAATAATCAGTGGGTCAAACATGAAATTGCAAGACAATTCAGTAAATATCTTGAGACAAATGAAAATGAGAGCACAACATATCAAAACCTATAGGACACCAGCAGTGCTGTGAGAGAAATTTATAGTGTTCAATGCTTATATTCAAAAAGAAGACAGAGTTAGCATCAAATACAAAACTGCATCCTTGGATGAACTAGAAAAAGAAAGGCAAATTAATTGCAAAGCAAGCTGAAGAAAAAAAGATAAGATCAGATCATTAATAAATGAAATTGTGAATTAAAACAATACAGAATCATCAAAATCAAAACTTCGTTCTTTCTGAAGAGCAACAAAATTGACAAACACTTAGCTAGACTGACAAAGAAAATAGAGAGAATAAACAAATATATAATTTAGCTTCATTTCTTCATGAAAACACTTCCAAAGTTAGGAATAGAGGGGGAAATCTTCAATATGATAAAAGATGTATATAAAAAACCCACAGCTAACATCGTCCTCAATAGAGAAAGGCTGAAACCTTTCTCTTTAAGTTTGTGAATAACAGAAGGATGCCAATTGGCCCTACTGTTATTCAATATTATGCTAAAAGTTCTAGCTACAGCATTTATACAATAAAAATAAAGACATCCAAATAGGAAAGAGGAAGTAAAACTCTTACTATTCATGGATGATATGATCATATATTTTAAAAATTCTAAAATGCCTATGACAAAGCTCCTTCAACTAATAAATAGCTTCAGCAATGTGGCAGGATACAAGATCAACACACAAAAATTAGTAATGTTTTCATACAATAGTATTGAACCATCAAAGGAGGAAATAAGGAAAAAGAATTCCATTTACAATAGCAACAAAAGTACTCAAGTACATAGGAATCACTTTAACCAAAGAAGTACAGGAGCTATTTTAAGAAAATTGCAAAACACTGCTAAAAAGAATTAGTGAAGACTTAAAGAATCAGTGAAGACTTAAACTAATGGTAATATATTCCATGTTCATGGCCTGGAATACTAAATATCATGAAGATTCCATTCCTACTCAAATTAATTTATAGATTCAATGCAACACCAAACAAAATTCCAACAGCCTAATTTACAGAAATAAAGAAGTCAATTACCAAATGTATTTAGAAGGGAAATTGCATCCAAATACCCAAAAGTACTCTGAGAAAGAAGAGCAATGTGGGAGAACTTTCACTGCCTGACTTTTAAGCCTACTACAAAGCTACAGTGGTCAAAACAACATGGTATTGGCATCAAGATAAGATCACTGGAATAGAATTCAGAGACCAGAAATAAACCCTAACTTCTATGGCCAACTGATTTTTGACAAACCTACCAAGTCTTTATTAATAGGACAAAACTCTCTCTTCAAGAAATGGTTGTGGGAGAACTGAATATCCATAAACAAAAGGTTGAGAAGATCCCTATCTCACTTCTTATACAAGAATCAACTTGAAATGGATTAAAGATCTAAATATAAAAGCCAGGGCCATAAAACTACTAAAAGTAAATATATGGAAACATCTTCAAGATCTTGTGGTAGGTGGTGGTTTCTTGTATCTAACACCCAAAGCATGAGCAAAATAGAAAAAATAAATAAATGAGGCCTTCTAGGAGAGAATATTAAACACTTTTGTACCTCAAAGGTCATTGTCATAAAGATGAAAAAGCAGCTGACACAATGGAATAAAGCACGAGACTGTATAACACAAAGTATCCAGTGGTGGATGGTGGACTGAGGTTAACAGGACAAATATGAGAATGTTTTCTTTTGTACAATAATAAATATAAAAATGTAAGTTATGGGATATAGTTAGTAATAATATATATATGTTTTTATCTTCAACAGATTAATTATATTTTTACATTTTTATAAAGCATAAATTGATTCAAAGAGCACAAACAATGGTATTCAGTGTAATCACATATTTGTGCATTCATCAACCCAGTCATTTCCAGAGCATTTTCTTTATCACAATAATAATAACAAAAAACAAACAAAGCTCATCATCTCTCGATCTCTTTGTGCCTCATCTATCATACTATAGCTTTATAATATATTTTTATTTATATTTTGCAAAAACAGTCCCATATATGCAATATCCCCCATATTCCTGTTTTACATGAGGTTTTTACTATATTATACAGTCCCATGTTACTGTTTTTAGCTTTCCTTCTAGTAATTCATGACCTTAGACTTTACCTTTCAACCACTCTCTTACCCATACAATAGCACTGCTAATTACAAACAGCATGATATGCTTTAACAATTTCTATTCATTTCCAAAGATTTACAAACAACTTTTTACCAGTTCTGCACAGAAAAACACTCCACTTTCCATTCTTTACCATCCTTCTATTTTCTGGTGACCTATAGTCTAATTATTAAATCCATGAGTTTACACAATCTATTTAGTTCATAATAGGACAATCATACAGTATTGTCCTTTTGTGTAAGTTTTTTTTTCACTCAACACAATATCTTTCAATTTTATCCACTTTGTCATATGTTTCACATCTTCATTTCTTCTTATCACTGCTTTTTCATGATGCTCTTTCAGAGTTTGTAACAAATATCTCATGATGCAAGGTTTTAAGTGATATGTGGCAGCATTTTATGATGATATATATGTTTTATTGAAAATTCACAAATTTCAGTATACATTTATTGTTTATGGATGTTCATGTATGAATGAGGAATCTTAAAGACCTTATGTTATGTGAAGTAAGCCAGTCACTTAAAGTGCATGACCTCACTGACATTACTCAAGTAAATTGAGTAGATTCACAGAGCTAGATTCTGGAAGATAGGTTACCATGAGACAGAAAGGTAATAGAGTATCTTGAGCTGTTGCTCAATATGGGCAAAACTTATGATAAGGCAGAAAGGGGTTGTTGGGCATTGGATGTGGGTGATAATGGTGCAGTAATGTAATTGGGTTCAACAGCACTGTAACATGAGGGGGAGTAGGGTGGGGGTTGGGGTTAGTCTATTCTTGGAACTGAGGAGAGTGCTCGAGGAAGAAACATATGAACTCTGCAGATTTGTATGTCTGAGGTTAAATCTACAATTGTGGGAATGTTCTTTGGGCAAAAATGGCAGGAGAGGGTTACTGAAGAAGGGCATCTGGGGTGAAAGGATATGCATGATAAGGTGCACCTAGGGTATGCTTCTGTAGAATAAGAAAATTTATCTTGTCATAGTGTGTTATCTTAGTGCGTGGAGACCCACACAATAAACAAAATATTAAACTCTCATCCTGGGGAGTCCCTCTATGTTCCCAATTAGAGGGACAAGAGTCTCTCGAGAATATAGACAGTGCCTAATAAAAGAAAACTGTCCAATATATCAATCCTTCGATATTATTGCATGTAGCTATGAACTTTATCCTTCAGAAAGTGAAACTTAGTGGTTACCTTAGTTTCTGTGGATAGTAGAATGGAAGAATAGAGTAGATGGATCATAGAAAAGTTTTAGAGCATTGGATTTGTCCTGCATTATATTGCAATGATGAATACAGTACATTACACATTTTGTCAAAACTTAAAAAACTGTAAAGTGCAAAATGTAAACTATAATGTAAACCACCAGTCATGGTCTGTAGCAATGCTTCAATATTTGTACAATTGTAAAAAATTTACCATACTCAAGATGTTATTAATACGGGAGAGTGGGAGGGATTTGGGTATAGGTTAATCCCTTACATTTTCTATGTGGTATTTCTGTAACTTAAAGCTTCTTTTAAAATAAAGAGAAAAACAAAACAAACAAACAAAAAAACACAAGACACTAGGGGAACATACAGAAGAAACTGTCATTGTCCGTAAAAGATAACAGATCTTACATTGATGAAAGACAATGCATTTTAAAATTTTTGTATTTTATTTCACTTTATAATTATATTTTCTTATTATTTTAATCTATTGTGCTTTCTAGCCTTTTGGGGAAAGAGGTTTTGGATTACAGTGGGTCATAATTATTGCAGGGGCATCATTCATGTGGGGTGTCAGTGATGGGGGAATGTGTAGGGAGAAGTGCACTTGGGCATGCCTCTATGGCATACAAATATGTTCAAGTGGTCATGGGGTGTTCTCATATTGGGTGGACACCCACACAATACCCAAAAGAATATTGAATTCCCATCTTGGGAAATCCTGTCATATCCTCTAACAGAGCAGAAAGAATCCCACAAGAATATGGCCAGTGCCTACTGAAAGAGACAAGACCAATATGCTAGGCCCTTGTTATTGAATGTTGTACTTATGAACCTTGTTCTTGTGAAATTGAAACAGCATATTATTATATATTATTGAAGAGTTACCTACTGAAAGTCTCATTTTTGTTCAAATGCAGCCTCTCTTTAAGCTAAACTCAGTGTATGAAAACACTACCTGTCCCTAGCATGGGATGGGATTCCTGGGGATGAGTCTCTCTGGCACTGAGGAATTATTACCAAAATCCAAATAATGATGCAACTGTAAAAAGACCTTGACTAAAAGGGGAAATATTAAATACAAATGAGTTTTTATGAGAGAGGAAGGCAAGATGGTATTGGAATAAGTGGATGCTCACCATTTCTCTCACAAAATACAGTTGATTGGGGAAAGAATCTTGCTCAAGTAAGCTGTTCTGGGAACTCATGGAATGGTAACCTTTGGGACATCGATCTGGAGGGAGCTGCAGAGGGAGATAGATTGCTCAAGTTAAAACCAGAAACTATAAAACAGCAAGGAAGTAAAAGAAGAAGAATAAAGTGTCAAAGAAAAAACTTAACATGGACACAAAGCAAGCAGGTAAACAAAGCTCTAGAGCAGAGAGAGAAGCTAATCAACAGAATAAACCCATCAAGATAAATGAGGACCAGAGGCCAACAAAAAATTACAAACCATACTAAGAAACAGGAAGACATGGATAACTCCAATGAACAAACTAAAAACCAGGAAGAGATGCAGAACATTGAACAACTAATCAGAGCTGTCTAAAAAATATCATTGTCCAACTTAATGAAGTGAAGGAAGAGATTAAGGACATTAAGAAAACACTGGGAGAGTATACTAAAAAATTGTAAACATACATAAAAAGATAATGGATATGATGGTGATGAATGGCAAAATCCAAGAAATAAAAAAGGCACTGGAACCACATAACAGCAGATTTGAAAGGCAGAAGAAAGAATTAGTGATGTCGAAGACAGTACATCTGGAATCAGATAGTAGAACAGATAGGTAAAAAGATAGAAAAAATTAAGCAGGGACTTAGGGATGTACACAACAACATGAAATTCACAAACATATGCATTATAGGCATGCCAGAGGGAGAAGAGAAGGGAAAGGGGACAGAAGGTGTGTTGAAGGAAATAATGGCTGAAAATTACCCAATCCTAATGAAGGAGAAGGACTTACATTTCCAGAGGCACAGCACACTCCAAACAGTATAAATCCATAAAGGCCAACTCCAAGACATATACTTGTCAAAACGTCAAATGCTCAAGGCAAAGAGCAAATACTCAAGGCATCAAGAGGAAAGAGATCCATCACATGCGAGGAAACCTCAATAAGGTTAAGTGCTGATTTCTCATCTGAAACCATGGAGGCAAGCAAACAAGGGTATGACATAGTCAAGGTATTCAAAGAAAAAACTTCCAGCCACGAATCCTCTATCCAGCAAAGCTGGCATTCACAAATGATGGAGAGTTCAAAATATTCACAGATAAGCAGAAAGTAAGTGAGTATGCCAATAAGAAATCCACCTTTCAACAAATACTAAAGGAAGTTCTATGGCTTGAAAGGAAAAAACAGGAGAGAGAGTTGGAGGAGAGTGTATCTAAAAAGCAGAAAGAGAAATATAACCAATGTATGACATAAATAAACCAAAAGAAAATATGGCTGACCTAAGAAATTCCTTGAGAGTAATAACACTGAATGTTAATGGATTAAACTCACCAGTCAAGAGACACAGTTTGGCAAAATGGATAAGGAAATATGACCCATCTATATGTTTTCTCAAGAAACCCAAATTAGACCCAGGGATTCAAGGAGGATGAAACTGAAAGGCTTGAAAACTTTTAAAAGCAAACAACAACCAAAAAGGGGTGGGAGTAGCTATATTAACAGCAGACAAAATAGACTTTAAATGCAAAACTATTGTAAGAGACAAATATGGACACTATACATTATTAAAAGTGGTAATCTTTCAAGAAGAAAGAACAATCATAAACATTTATGCACCTAATGAGGGCACCTCAAAATATATGATGCAAACACTAGAAAGACTAAGTGGAGACATAAATGCCTCTACAATTATAGTGGGGATCTTTAGTACATCATTATCACCATTAGACTGAACATTTTGACAGAGAATCAATAAAGAAACAAAGACACTGAATAACACATTATAGCATCTGGACCTAGTAGATATATACAGAATGCTACACCCAAATACAGTGGAATACACATTCTTCTTGAATGCATATGGACCATACTACCAGATAGACCACGTGCTAGTCCACAGAATAACACTCAATGAATTCAGAAAGATTGAGACTATACAAAGTAATTTCTCTGAACACAGTGGAATGAAAGTGGAAATCACTAAGGGGCAGAGAACCAAATTAGGCACAAAGATATGGAAGTTAAACAACACATTCTTACACGAACAGTGGGTCAAGGAAGAAATCTCAAAAGAAATCAGTAATTGCCTTGAAATGAATGAAAATGACAACACAACATATCAAAATTTATGGGATGCAGCCAAAGCTGTATTGAGAGGGAAGTTCAGAGCCATAAATGCATTTCTTAAAAAAGAAGAAAGAGCCAAATTGAAGACCTAATTGCACAGCTGGAGGAATTGGAAAAACAACAACAAACTAAACCCAAATGAAGTAGAAATCAATCAATATAATAAACCACATAAACAGATTGAAAGAATAAAATCACATGATCATCTCTATAGATGCAGAAAAAGCATTGGACAAAATACAGGACACTTTCCTGATAAAAATACTGCAAATGATAGGAATAGAAGGAAATTTTCTGCAAATGATAAGGGTATATATGAAAATCCCACAGTTAACAACATCTTCAATGGTGAAATTCTAAAAGCTTTCCCTCTGAGATTGGGAACAAGACAAGGATGTCCACCATCAGCACTCCTATTTAACATTGTCTTAGAATACCTGCTCAAGCACTGAGGCAAGAATAAGATACAAAAGGCACCCAAATTAGAAAGGAAGAAGCAAAAATTTCACTATTTCCAGACAACATGATCCTATACATAGAAAGCCCTGAGAAATCTAAAACAAGCTCCTAGAACTTATGAAGGAGTTCAGTAAAGTCGCAGGCTATTGGATCAATGTTCAAAAATCAGTAGTATTTCTGTATACCAAAATGAGCAATCTGTGGAGGAAATCAAGAAATATGTATCATTTACAATAGTAACTGAAAGTATCAAATACCTAGGAACAAATTTAACTAAAAATGTAAAGGACTTATATACAGAAAACTACACAATACTGTTAAAGGAAATCAAAGAAGACTTAAATAAATGGAAGAATATTCCCTGTTCATGGATAGGAATACTAAACATCATCAAGATATTTAGTCAAGATGCTTGGATAACTGGATATCCATATCCTAATTAATGAGAGAGGAACATCATCTCACACCTTATACAAAAATCAACTCAAGTTGGATCAAAGATCTAAATATAAAAGCCAAGGCCATTAACACCTTGGAAGAAAAAGTAGGGAAGCATCTACAGGACCTTGTTTTAGTAAATGGTTTCATGAACTTCACACCCAAAGCATGAGCCACAAAAGGAAAAATAGATAAATAGGATCTCCTCAAAATTAAAAACTTTTGCAAATCAAACTTTGCTATCAAGAAAGTAAAAAGGCAGCCTACACAATGGGAGATAATATTTGGCAACCATATATCTGATAGGAGCCTAATATCCTGCATATATGAAGAATTCCTCAACCTCAAAAATAAGAAGACGAACAACCCATTTAAAAAATGGGTGAGTGACCTGAAATGACATTTTTCCAAGGAAGAAATACAAATGGCTAAAAAGCACATGAAAGGATGCTCTATATCACTAGTTATTAAGGAAAAGCACAATGACATACCATCTTACAACCATTAGAATGGTGGCTATTAAAAACAACAGCAGACTATAAGTGTTAGAGAGGATGTGGAGGAATGAGAAAACTCATTCACTGATGGTGGGATTGTAGAATGGTCCAGCAACTATGGAGGACTATTTGGCACTTCCTCAAAAACTTAACTATAGAACTTCCATATGATCCAGTGATTCCACTGCTGGGTATATACCTTGAAGAATTGAAAGCAAAGACACGAACAGATATATGCACACCAATGTTCATAGCGGCATTGTTCACTGTTTCCAAAAGTTGGAATCAACCCAGGTGCCCATCAACAGATGAATGGATAAACAAAATGTAGTACATACATACAATGCAATATTACTCAGCTGTAAGAAGAAATAAAGTGCTAACACATGGGATAACATGGATGAATCGAAGACTTTATGTTGAGAGAAGCAATCCAGGCATTGAAGGATGAACAGTACATGACCTCACTGATAAGAAGTAAGGAAATTGAGCAGTGTCAGTGAGCTATTCTCTGTAAGATAGGTTTACAAGAAATAGAAATAGAGGAGAAGGTTGTGAGCCATCACCCATATGGAAGTAATCTATGCTAAAGTGATAGAGTGTAGCTGCATATTGAAGGGATAGGACAGGAGGGTAGTGATATTGGGTTGGGTGGTGCAGGGTTGACAAGTGGGTAGATTGGGAAGTGTGGGTTAGAAGGTCCAGGATACTGGGGGGAGGGTTGGGAGAGGGACCAGGTGAACACTGAGGATTTGTGGATATGAGGTTGAGAGTACAGAGGTGGGAATGCTCTTAGAGCAATATGACAAGGAAGGGTCACCTGTTTATGTTGATGGTTGAACGGGCACTTAAGACAGTGTACACCTGGAGCAGGCTTCTAGGGAGTGTGTGAGTGCTCATTCTGTCATAATGTGTTGTATCAGTGGGTAGATACCCACATAATGAGTGGGAACAATTTGGACTGTCATATTTGGGAGGACTGATTTGTTCAGAAATAGAGAGGTGGGAGTCTCTCAAGAGCAAATTTGTTTCCTAATAGGGGAGGACAAACCAGAGTGTCAAGACTTCTTGTTGCATGTAACTCTCAATCTTGTCATCCAACGAGTCAAGCATGGGTGTCATCGTCGGTTCTGGGGGATGGGGTGGGAGGAATAGGATAGATCAAATAGGGGGTATATAGTGGTCAGGGGAAATGTACTTCATTATCATATAGTGATGGACACAGGACATGGTAAATATATTCAAAATTTATGAAAGTGTACACTCTAAAATGTAACCTGTAGTGTAAGCCATTTTCAAAATTTAGTAGCTATGTTTCACTATTTGTGTATCAGTTTTAACAATGCTACCACCCACATATAAAAAGGTATTAATATGGGGGGTGAGAAAAGTGGGAGGATGTTGGGTATATGAGAGTCTCCTGAATTATTTGAGTGACTTTGCTGTGACCTAAAACTTCTTTGAAAACAAAATGAAAAAATAAGCACTCAGGAATGGGGGGAGGTAAGGTGACACGGTACAAACTGGACACCAGATGTTGTACTTATGAAAGGCAAAAGGTCAAAAAAATTTTTAAAAATATTTTTCATTTTTTTAATATCCCATTCTTTTAATTTAATTTAAAATTTTTTGCAGTATTTATTTATTTATTTTTCTTTGTTTTTATTGTGGGTAAAAATCAAATTTTTCACAATACATACCAATGTTTGTAAAATGATATATAAATACATATGCATATATGTGCATTTGTTTACATAAATGTTATTTGTTTTATATATATATATATATAT
>JAQZBX010068568.1:0-15715 GCA_029593785.1 Cabassous unicinctus | reverse complement strand
ACTCAGTTATTTTCATTTCCATATGAATTTTAAAATCTGCTCCTTAGTTGGAGAGAAGCCTACTGGCATCTTACTTGGGATTGTATTCAATGTATAAATTAATTTGGGTAGAACTGAGACCTTACAAATATTGTGGTTGGGTTCCATTTACACATTCTAATTCTCCTTTTATTTACTTTTCTAAAAGAAAGGTTTTTAAAGTAAGTGATCAATGTACTGATCTTGTCATCTTTCAGATTCATAGATATATTTATTTACTATTTTTTATGCTCTTGTAAATAGAATTTTATTTAGGTATCATTACATTGCATTTTAATGCAATGCAATTTATTGGGTTTTTTTTTTTTGTTGTTGTTGTTGTTTTGAAGTAATTATAGATTCAGAGGAGTTTGCAAAGATATTATATAGAGATGTCCCATATACCCTTTACCCAGTTTCCTCTAATAGTAGCTTCTGACATGACTATACAATATCAAAGCCAGGAGATTGAAATGATACAATGTGTGCATAGCTCTTTTTTCTTCTCCATTTTTTCACAGGTGTCAGTTTATCTAACCACTATGTCATCAATGTATAGAATTATTCAGTCCTTACCTCTTACCCAAATTCCTCAGTTCCCTACCCCATCTTCATCATTCCTAATCCCTGGCAACACTGGTTTGTTTTCATCTCTATAATTTTGTCATTTCAAGAGTGTTATATAAATGGAATCACCCAATATGTGATTTTTTAAGATTCGCATTTTCACTTGGCAGCTAGGAAGTTTAAAGCCAATGACTCATGTTTTTACTTCCATGTCAGATGAACTAAGACAGAGAGTTGCAGTAATTAACCTGAGACCCAAGTGCTCAATGTGAGGCAGAACTGGGCCTATGGAAATTCTCCTTGATTTCATCTACTCTTCTTAGACATAAAAGATTGTTTGTGTGTGTGTGTAAACAAGTTTTCAGGGTGAAATGGACACAAGGAAAAAATATCATTATAAACTATGCTTAAATTGAATGGAATACAACCATAAATGAATTTCCTTGCTCAAAAGGTGTTAGGATAGCACAAGAAACTTCTGTGAAAACAGAAATGTATTTATGCACATTGTTAGCTTTATGTTAATTTACTTCAATTTTTTGCAGAATGTGAATGTATGAATGTAATACTAAGAATAAGTGAGCTGGGCCCTCTAAACAGTGGATTCTATAGGGACATGTGTTTTATCTTTGCATCTACAAAGTTGTCTCCTCTACAATGTCAGCTTCATCACAATTACTGAACACAGCACATTGTCTACTAGTGATTTGCAGAAAATAAATTTGTAAAACCTAAATTTTCCAACCACAGCAAACTTCCACATTTACCAACATCACTGACATACACTTATTTGTTTGTAAATCATAAGAAATTTTAAGGCAATTCATATTTGGGTTGAATTGTTTTTAACATCATTAAGGATAGCTGGAAGTTCTAATTGAGTTGATTCAATTTTCTTGAATGGTACCTTTAAAATGATTATTTGCTATCAGATTGGTTGAGTGGTCTAATAAATATAGTTTTTATCTAGAAATGCATACTTTGTCATCCTTGTCCCAAAATGATTTGTACCCTGAGGAAGAGAATGGGATAAAAATCACAAAATCCACATGAAAAAATCAAAATCAAAACAACACTACCTGACAGTTTATCTGATCAGAGAACCTGCTCATATAACTTTCCCAAAACTGAGAGGAAAGCGTCCCTTTTCTAGAGAAATTTCTATGAAAGTGTCTAGCAGTTAGTGGAACCAAAAGACTGATCAGAGACACTTAGGGTGTGTTCAAAGAATATGCATTAGAGGAAAAAGGAACAGTCTTGTCAGGAACATGCTTTGAAAATTATGTAAATTGAAAATTAGAATTCACTCCTGCTGTATTACCTCCCCATTCTAACTTCAATGAGATCACTGGCAAACATTTTCTCTTGTGCAAAGTTATTGAAATGTTTTAAGTAATATATATATACTATATACATTATACATGTGTTATATATATCTATATATGGATCTATACAGGAGCTTGGTCCTCAGTCTTCTTCCATATGTCAATGTTTCAAGAGAACAAATGTATAATGGAAAAAATCACCAGCTATTATAGTAATTGCATGTCTTTTTGATACATTTGTGTTATTTGTAACATTGGCTGTGTGCAATTACTCATCTTCCCCATAATTCTCCTTGAATTACAGTTCACTTTGATGATTCTTCTCCATGTGGTATCCCTGGGAATGCTTGATGGGATTCAGGTGGTGTCAGGTCAGGTTTCTTAAGCCCTGACAGCTTCACTCACTGGTCTTGTGCCTTCGGAGGGATGACTGGATGGCTGGGCACATCCAGCCACAGGCCACAGAATGTTAAGGACCAGGTCTCCATCCATCCTCCAACACCAGCAGGTCCAAATCCCACCAAGGCTGAAGGCAAAGCACATCCCACTCCCAATGGGGCCACACCCACCCCAAAACTACTTGGGCAAAGAGGGTAAATGTTATGTGCCCCTATAAAAATGGCCTATGGTGGGTACCCAAAGACCAGCAGAACAGACAAGGAGAGTCATGGGTGACTCTTCCTCCCTGGGGTTTCGTGGGTGGGCAGGGTGGATTTGGAGAATACCTTGTGGGAACACTTGGGCACCTGTGGGGCATATACTCCAGGCATCTGGCCTGTCTGTCTCTCCAGCTTGGGTTGGTTTCAGGTTCAGGGGTGGTTGGGGTGGCATTCAGAATACAGCCTGATTCTCAGAGGTGGGGAGGAGGGCCAAGTTGACTGCATTTTCCTTTGATTTCCTCATAGTGAAATGAAGCTGACCCTTCATTCTGGTATCAGGTCAATGACAGGCAGTTTTTATGTCAATTTAAGGATTATTTTTAAAATATCAAACTCATGTGAAAAATAAAATCTAATTAATTTTTGGCATCTTAACAGATGTTATTATTTCCTGTTTTGTTTTTTCATCTTTTCCCCATATTTTGCCACTGGAAATGACTTAAATGTGCTTTCCTTCTTCTTTCTATATTCTTTAACTTGGTGTTTCCACTTGAGTGTGGCCAGCCAATGTTTGCTAGTTTTTCTCTTAAGCCATTTGTTTGGATGTATTTCTGTGTGTTCATGTTTACTGGCTCTTATGGTGTTATGGTTTTTTGGAAGAAATAGGCTTTTGTTATTACCATTGTAAGATGCAATACAAAAAAAGTATATATACAAAAATGAAATCAGCCTTTTTGAAGAATAAATTATTTGTTTGGCTTATTGTCATAAGGCTCAGTTTAGTGACCATGAAACTAGGTCACATGTACATGAATACATAAAAGGTCAAAGATAAAGTTGTTGTAGTGTTACTTTTTCTGACTTATTATGCAGTTAGTGTACTGAGAGATCATATTTTGTGGTCCAGTAAGATATTTGAATATTTTAAGTATTTATGAAATAAAGTCCTCTACAAATTATTTTTTAAATATCTTTTATATTGACATGTCTATAAAACCAAGAGAACTAGTTTTCATTTCAGTTTTCAATGCATTTTTAACTACAGGCTGGTGGAACGGAATATTTGAGGAAACCGGTGGCAGAAATCACTGACACAAAACCCTCCAGAAGTTACTATTGGCAAGTTTAGTTTTGCAGGAGAGGGTGGAGGGGGCACTGATCAAGATAGTAAGGTAATGGGTCTCTGCCTGAACAGTGGCAACTTGGAAAGCACAATGCATAACATTATCTTGGATAGAAGGAGACCTAAAATGTGTTCCAAATAACAAGGGTCTGCCATGCATCTCAGGTTTTCATTTCTCTGTCTTTTCGTAATTGCCCATCTAGGAATATCTAGCCTATTAAGCAACTTCTGGCCATGTTTACCTTGATAGGAACCATATCATAGCATACTTTTAGCTTTTGAGTGTTTTTTTAAACACCTTGTATTAATACATACTTTCTTAGGAGTCAGATTTGTAATGTTTTGTAATGTTTTCAATTATCCCATGGTTATGAACTTACCTAAGTGAAACAAAATCAATTTTGGAAATGAGTATTATCCTCTGATTCTTCCTCCCCACACTTCCCATAGAAAGGTGTTAACTGAAATTCCCCAACTGCACATAAAGCCAGAGAAATTCTAGTGAATGTATATTTCTTGCTTCCTTCATACCTAGAATGTTCCTTTCCATCCCACTTCCTCTAAGAGGAGGCAGTTGAAAAAGTTCACTAGTGACTCCTCTTAAAGGCTGTGCCAACATTTCTTTTATGCATCTTTGGGTGGAATTTTCCTTGCTGCTTTAAATATGAGGACCATATATTATGGTTCTTGGACTTATATCTCTTTAGTGTTAGTCATGTAGTTTAATGAGTTGTTCTAAGATATTTAGAAAAAGAGAGTGGAACCGCAGTGTTAAAAACCAAGTTGGTTCTAAAACTGACATGGACATCAATTGGCTGTTAAACTTTTCTTCTTTTTTTTTTCTTTTCCCATTTATTATTTTTTTTAATTTATCAGTTTTATTGATACATATTAATATAGCATACAGTCCATCCAATATGTACAATCAGTGGTACTTGGTATAGTCACATAGTAGTGCATTCATCAATTCAGTCACCATTAAAGTATTTTCATTATTCCAATATTAATAGTAATAATAAACCAAAACAAACAAACAAACAAATAACTGTACCCCTTAATATTAACCTCTCAATCTCTCTAAGCTTCCACTGCAATACATAGTTGCTTTTTCATTTCTTTTTTTTAAATATATATATTTTAAAAGATGCTTAGATTACATAAATGCAAAAATTACCGGGATTCCCATGTTCCCCACCTCCCACACCACCCATAACATCCCACATAAACATCTTTCATTAGTGTGGCACATTGCCTGCAATGGCTATACACATCCTGGGGCTTTGCCACTAAGCATGAACCATAGTTCACATTGTAGGCCACACTCTCTCCCACAGAGTTCTGCAAGGTATATGCTGATGTAAAATGGCCTATATCTGTCATTGTAATGTCACTCAGGATAATTCCCAAGCCCTGAAAAAGCCCCTGTATTACAACTGCTTTTCCCTTCCTTGTCCTGAAAGCATCTGGTGGCCACTGCCTCCACCTCACTGTTATAATTTCTTCCATTTCTTGAATCATAAAATGTCTACAACAGAATACCATTAAGTCCACACTAGTCCATAGCTCTTCTCCCAATCCTGAGGAGTCTGGGATGGTGATGTCTACTCTACCTCCAAGTGAGAGTGGGCTTATAATCTATGGATACAGTGGATGGGATTATCCTGCCTGCAGCTGCAGGCTCTCTCCATTCCCTGGGATGGATGTTGTCCATCATTGTCTCCTCACCAGGTCACTTGGGTGAGTCCATTGAGCTGTAGAGTAAGAGTTGCAGCTCCACCGAGATTCCAGGCACATCTGGCACATGGGCTGGCCATAGGCTTCAGCCTTTGTAAGTACACCTACAAACTCCATCATCACATATAGGTTTGAATAGAAGGGACTGATGGACCATGTGCAGGAGGACTTATTTGAGTCCAACTCTGTCACTCTCAGGAGCTCAGATTCCAAAGTAGAGCCCATTGATAAGGCATCAATCTCTAGGGCTATCCCCCCTTATATAGGACCTGGGTGTCTCCAGAGCCCTCAGGAGCCCCTCTGTGTGGGGTGATATCCACTTTGGTGTTCTATGAGATCCTACTGAGGTGTGCATATACATTACCTCTGGGATGACCTCCCGACTCTCTTTGAAGTCTCTTAGCCACATAACTCATTTGTCTTTGCCTTTTCCCCCTTTTATTCAAGGTCTTTTTCCAGTCATGTTGCCAGTTGGCACTTGGTATTAATCCCTCGTTGTCAGGGAGGCTTATACCTGAGAGTCATGTCCCACGTTGGGGGGAATGAAAGGCATTCATATGCTGAGTTTGGCTTAGAGAGAGGCCACATTTGAGCAAAAAGGAGGCTCTCAGATGGCAACCCTTAGGCACCCCATAACAGTAGGCTAAATTTCAATTACAAGAGCAAAGACTCATAAGGCTAGTCATCAATACCAAGAACCCATCAGTGGACTATCCTCTTTTGCCAGACACTGCCCCTGCACTCGGGGGACTGTTGCTGTTCCCTTGGAGAATGTGGCAGAGCTCTCCAGATTGGAAATTCTGTATTCCCTCATTTATTGAGTGATTACCAACTGTGACCATGTCCCATCCCTTGATCATTTGAACAATTTTGTATATCTTTCATGTATATTCAGATGAACTTCCTCCCATGAGTCCCCCATCCCAGACACCCCCCACCAATGATCCTCTGCAGCCCCGATTGTAACCCTTCTGTGATCTCAACCTTCCTTGAAGCTGAAGCCCATATATTAACCAAATACAGTGAATAGGAAAATGACATAATAATGATAAGCTTAAATGCAAGAGATAAAATACATGGAAACTCAGAAAGAAAAAAAAACTAAAAATAAAATATAATTAATGGATTGGGACATTCAAAAAATGAGAAAAAACAAAAAATATTTAAAAAAAATTTTTTTCCCCTTTTATCACTGCATTCTTGGATGTCCAACGTGTATCGTGACACCTTCCCCCTCTCATTCTCCAGTGTCTCCCAAATTTTCATTTAGTTTTCAAAGAAGTTTTAGGTCACAACAAAATCACACACAGAATACTAGAGACTCTCATATACCCAACATCCTTCCCCTTTCCTCACCCCATATTAAAACCTTTTTTTTTTTTGGATGGTAACATTGTTATAACTGTTATACAGATAGTGAAACATAGCTACTAAACATTGTCAATGGTTTACTGTATAGTTCACAATTTAGACCTTACACTTTTATAAATTTTGGTGATATTTAACATGGCCTGTGTCAATCACTGTATGGTAATGTAAAACATTTCCCATGACCATTAAATACCCCATTTGATCTTTTCTCTTCCTTCCTCCCCATCCCCCTGGGGCATAAGACACTCCTTTGTCTTGACTTATTGGGTGACAAGATTCATTGTTACATGCCCTGTGTATTCTAACCTGCCCTTTCTAATCTACCCACTTGTCAACCCTTCACCACCAAACCAAATAATATCATTTGGGTGTTACACTTTTCTTTTAAAACTGCCATAATTTATATATTTGTATTGCTCTGCTTTGCAGCTGTAATTCTATATATGATTGTCTACTATATTTACTTTTACATAAAGAAAATAAATAATTTGTTATCTGCTACAAAAAAAAATGAAGGGCTGCTTGCAAAAGTGAAACCAATCATTGTCCAAGGGTGAGCTCCCAAACACCCCAAGACCCCAGGCAAACAGTAGGGGTGGCTGGGTTTGGGGACATGGTCATCCTGTTGAGAAAATCTCATACCAAACCTTGAAGCAAGAGAAACTTTCAATGGAAGTTGAAAGCCATCAGCACTGTGATGCAGCCATCAAACTGAGGAAGTATCTTGTTTCTCTTCAAACCTGACACAACACCGTGCCACCACTGGGAGCAGTTACTTCTCCCTCCAAGAGCCCAAATGGAGCCCCTGGTGCTGTTTGTGAATCAGAAAATAGCATCTTACCCCCAATCTCCCACACACAAAAAGCTTCATCATTCACTTTGCTGTGAACTTACCCTTGGGCCTAAAGTCACAGAACACAGGATCCTAACACAATTCCGTGGTTGAAGCTCAGTCATGTGATGTGTTGGGCCAGTGAAGTCCTATCATAGACCCAGATGAACATTCAAGATGAAGAATAACCATCAGGGCCCAGGACTGTAGAACCAGACATCTCATGGTGAAATCTGCCTTGCCGACTTGAATTCAGAAATTCAATGCAAACAGCACATTTCTAGCTGGAGACATAAGGATCAAGTTGCACAGCAGTGCTGGAAGCTGAAATTCAGCTGTCACAAGAGAAATTCAGTTTCTGTATCTGGGATACATGCACTCTTGAAAATGTGACAGTCGTTGGTAAAAATCATTCTCTGATGATATTCCAAGGGCTGTGATCAGGCTCAGAACAAAGATGGGATATTGTCCTGACAGATGTGAAACCTGGGGGTTTCCTCACCATTCGGTAAAAAACTCTGGAATCCACTGGGACACATTCGAGTGTGGAGCAACCACAGATGAGCTCAAGTGCTTCCTGGTGGATACCATAATCTATTGTTCACAGGGATCCTGCACTGTTTCAGACCCAAGGACTACTGTGCCCTCTTTTCCTGCTACATCTTTATCTCTCAGCTGATCTTTGTATTTGCAGTGGCCATGCCAGTGTTAGGAAACCACATAGCATTGCATTTTCTCTTGAAAATAGTAAGCAAGAAATTATTTCTTCATTTCAGAGTTTATTTGCAGGTTTTCATAAGAAATAGAAAGACATATCACACAGTGATAACTACCAGCTTGTTAAAATGGTTGAACTCATCTTGCAGCTGCCTCATGAGTCAGAGCTGCTAAGCAAAGTATCTCCAACCTGAGGAAAGTGTCTAGATCACCCATGTTGGTACTCAGATGCATTCTGCTGAAGGCAACAGATCCATGAATTTTTCCCTAAACATCTTCATTTTAATTCTTTTCATTTCTCATGATGCCACATCATTGGTTGGTAACCAGAGGCAAAATGTACAGAACATTTATTTTAAAATTATAATCAAAATGTGTGTCTTTCTGTTCACTGATTATGCCTCAGAGGGCACTGCAGGTCATGCCCATACTCTTCTTTTTTGACCTGACAGTATCCACAAGTCTGGAATTTTTATGAAACCAAAACCAATAATTATCCTAAAACAATAAAATAAAGAGAGAAAACATTTTTTGGAATGTCTATAGGAGGAATCTGGTAAAAGATCTGGTCTACTTTCAAACAAGTAGAAAGTTTTAAAATGTCTGATTGACTTTCAAACAAGTAGAATGTGACAGAACAGCAATTACTTACATATGTGTAGCCACATCAGAATCCCTATATACATGAGAAAAACTAAAAAAAATATGAGATTAATTAGAAATACTTTATGAGAAAGAAAAATTAGAGCTTACTATCCAGAGAGGATAGATTCATAAAATAATTCACAAAGATCTCCTCTAAATTGTTGAATCAAAAGTGGGCATATTCAAAATTAAAAATCAGAGAAAAACATTTGAACCGAGGTTCTTATTATTCCCTCAGTAAGTATAGTTACCATTATTCAATAAATTTTTAAAAATTATACAGAAATATTTGTACCAATTACATTCAACAGTAAATGAAATCTTTGAAGCCTCTAATGTTTAAAGACTGTAGTTTTCAAAGGAGCTAACTTAATGCCTTACATTTTCAAGTATTATGTACTTATCTTGTGAGTAATGCCCTAAATCTGAGGGAAAAAATTATATTAAAATAATATTAGATATTTAAGAGTCATTTTAAAGTTGTATTTTGCCAGGTATTTTTAAAATGTATTTTTTAGGAGCACCAAATATGTGCATAAAAAATATCGACAAAATCTTACTCCTGAGTAGCGTCCATATCATACATTTAATGCAATTTTTTTCAACACACACTATTATTATTTTTAAAGCATATTTTTATTATAGAAGGTTAACTAAGAAAAATATCATGCATATTATAACACTTCACATACAATAGCCTTACACACACACCATGATGGAAGCTTTATAACAGATTATGAGATGATATCATCATTCTATGATCTCTATGCATGGTCCCAAGTGTATATTTGGCACACATTTTCCATTGTGTTCCATTTTTCAACATGTAATACTTGGTGTGGATGTTGCCTGTTTATCATGGCTTCTCATGTGTTTACTAATTTTCCCCCATAATCATGAGCTTGACTTCTGGTTTATTCATAATACATCTATATTTGGACCACTACCTCAAAACAGAATTAGCAATTGATGACCTTGTTTCTCAGAAGAAAGCTTTATTTCATTCCTGTGTGGTCTGTTCAGCCTGTTCTTCAAGTTAGGAGAATTCAGTTTAAATCTTCCCTCCCACCTGCCTCCCTGCCCAAAGAGCCAAACAATCTCCAGTAGATCTGTTCAAGCCACACACTATGAGGATTCCCCACTGTGGAGGAGGGGTGAATCAAATCACCCCTTGTCCATGGCATTTTACTGTGTGATCCAAATGTGTCTGGGCAGGATATTTTATGATTTTATCCTCGATGGGATTCTTTGGAGTCCTTGATTGTGCATATACATGCCTTTCATTATATCTGAGAGGGTTCCTGTCTTTATGTCTTTGAATATTCCTTCTGCCACTTTCTCTTTCTTCCTGTGTCTTCCACAAAGCAAATATGGTATTCTATATTTTATACCATATGTCCATTCCACAAGGTGTAGTAGGGCATTCAGATTCTGGAGGTTCCAGTTTCCATTCCCCCATGGAATGTTTTAACAAATAGCCAAGACTGGCAGACCCATTTTCCTGAAAACTCTGGCACATTTTGGAGTGCTCTGTTCTCCTGCAAGTCTGTGACCCAGTTCCTTAGGGATCATAGTAAGCCACGAGCTGTCACTGAGAAGCCTCAGCACTGCCTGGGAAATGCCACCTACTTGCTTCCAAGAGAGGTGTGGGGTCTGTGTGGAGATCCCAACGATGTTCTTGGAAGAGGGTTTTCTTGGCTATTGTTCATGCCAAGTCCCCATGACCCTACTGTATGCAGGGCTCCATGGCACAGCCCCAAAGTGGGTTTCTCAGGTGATCTAAAGGAAGTGGAAAGGGGTTCTGTCAACAGTGTTGACCATGGTTTGGCCAAGAGTTCAGGAAGAACCAAGGGGGGCTAAAGGTAGCCCTCACGCCAACATATATACCAAGAGCCTGTGTGCCAAATTGTGTCTTCATGTCTGGCCCACCCCTGGGGATGTGCTTTAGAAGTCACACCTTCTGAGATGTCCTCACAGGCACCTGCCATTTTCCCCACCCCACCTTAGCATGGGCCATTCACTGTCTGGTAGACCCACCAGCCACCTAGCCCTGGGTCAGGCAGTGCCTCTCACGGGCCAAAGGACCCAGTGGAAACTGGCGGCCATAGTAGTACAGTCCCATGGCAGTCCAGGCTTACTGGATGATCCCTTACTCTCTCTTTTAAAATTTATAATTTCTTTCTAACTCATTTCTCTTTCATTTTTCAATTTTATATTAAAGGTCTTATTAACTGCATTAGAAAAAAAACATTCTTTTTAGGATTTGGCTTGACCACATGGCATGTGAATATATCTCAATAAAATGGCTTCAAAAACTAATAAATATTACTGCAAGAATAGCCAGAAATAGCCACTGTATATAGCAGGGAAAATAGAAAGACTGTGAGGGGAGGGTTTTATGTGTGTGTTTTTGTGTCTGATTTTTGTCGGTTCTTCATTGAATCAATGAGAATGCTTTAATAATGATTGGATTGATGAACACAAAACTCTTTGATTACAGCAAATAACATGGATTGTACACTTGCCTCAGTTGACTTCTTTATTATTAAGTCTCTATAAAATTGATTTGTAGAAAAAAATATGGTGTTGGGGGAAATACACTTGATGTGAGAAAGGGTCTCCAGTTAGTAGTTAAATTTCACTACGGTCTTGCCTAGTTTTTAACAACTGTTTCACCACAAATGCAGGACTTGGTGGAGGCTGCTATATGGGGTACCAGTATGATGTTACATATGTTTATTTGGAAAGTCCCATCATTTACTATACACTTCATTTGGCAGTATGTTCAGGTATGAATTGTACACTTGAAAAAAAAATTTTTTTTAAAAAGAGGGTGTTGATAGTCACACACGAACATATTGTATTTGCCTATTTATCTATTCAGATCTTCCATCTTTTGCTTTTCAAATTCTGAGGATGTACTCATGGCTGCATTGAGATGAATGGCTGTACCCTCGGACTGGGCCAGGCATCTCTTGACCCTTATGAGTCACTCTGCCTGACATATGGGGAATAGCTGCATTGGGTTTTTTGTCCTTGTTCAGCCTAAAGATTTTTTTCCCTCCTGGTGGTGCGCAGGTTCATCTGGATGTCATTGACACAGAGTTGGAGTTTGGGAATATGCATCATTTTGTTTTGAGGGAGATTTTCTGTGAGCTGCCAGCCTTGGTTTTTGTTGTAAGAATAAATTTCATTTTACTTCAAATTATTTCAAAGAAGTAGAATGTGACCTAACCCCAGCTATTTATATATGGGTAACTGCCTCAGAATCCCATTATACAGGAGAAAATCACAAAGAATTATGAGACTAATGAGAGATCCTTTCTGTGAAAGAAAACTAAAGCTGCTACAATTAAAGGAGAGATTCATAAATTAATTTACAAAGATCTCCTCTAAATTAATCAAAGTGGGCTTATTCAAAGATTAAAAATCAGAGTAAAACAGTTGGATCTACCTTATCATTATTCTCCCAGTAAATATAGTTACCATTATTTCCTGAATTTTAAAAAATTGTACAGAAATATTTGGACCAACTACCTTGACCAGTGAATGAAATCCTGGTGGCTTTCTCATGCTTCAAGACCACTTTACAGAGGAGCAAAATAAATGCCTTATATTTTCATGGAGTGGATACTTAACTTTTAAGGAGTGCATACATTCTTAAGAAAAAAAATTATATTCAAAGAATATTAGATATTTAAGAGTCATTGACAATATTTGCAATGCCAGGTATTTTGAAAATGGTTTTTCTATTTGAAAGGCACCAAATATGAGCATGAAAATATATCAACAGCTTTTTCCTGAATAGAGTCCATATCATATATTTAATGTAATTTTCTCTAACACAGAGTATTATTATTTTTCAAAGTATATTTTTATTATAGAAGGTGAACTTAGAAAAATAAATCATGCATATTGTAAACCTCCACATACAATAGCTTTCCATTAACACACTACACCATGATGGAACTTTATTAGATTATGAGATAGAATCATCAGACTATGACCACTAAGCTCTGTCAAGAGTGCATATTTGGCACACACTTTCCATTGTCTCCCATTATCTACATGTAAAACTTGTTGTGGATGTTGCCTTTGGTCATGTCTTCTCATGTGTTTACTACTTTTCCCCTTTGATTATCAATTTGGCTCCTGGTTTATTCATAATATATCTATTTTTGGACCACTACCTGTAAACAAAATTAGAGATTCATGACCCTGTTACTTGGAAGAGATGATTTATTTTCCATTCTTGTATGTTCTTTTCAGTCTGTTCATCACTTGAGGAGAATTCTATTCCAAAGATTCCCTCCCTCTTACCTCCATGTTCCCCCACCCCGCACCCCAAAACAATGGGCAGTAGATATGTTCAAGCCACACCCTCAGGGGATCCCCACTGTGGGGGCAGGGTGAGACAAATGGCAATGCCGGATAACCAGTGCCACCAGGTAGTTGCATTTTCCTGGACCAGCATAGACATTATGGAGCCTGGTCTTAGGGCTTTCAGGCTCCTCTGCCAGGAGCCATATTGGAACCTAGGACCTGCAGGCTAATTTAGCACACCTTGAATAGGATTTCCATCCCTGGGTAAGTACGGATTTATCTTGTGTCACATGGGATTGGTTAGACAGCCCCCTCATTGTGGTTTAAATATTTCTTATTTTTATGGTCATTTCTTCTTTGAAACTTGGCTGAGATCTGATGAGGATGTTTTGCAAACAAGGGGGTTTTCTTAGTAATTTCATTAGGATTGAATACAAGTTTAATTCACCTCACTTCTTAGGCCACCTCTGACGTCCTGTAGTTATTTTGCAATTGCTTGAGAGTGGTTATGATGTAGCATAAGAGCTGTGGTAGCCCTGTTTTGGGTAGACTGAAAAACAGCAGGAATCCACTCCTCCAATTGAGCAGTGAAGGCTCTAATGAACTTGTACATGATCTATGATGCCCTTGTGGACATTTTTCTCCATGTTCCTTCTCATTCTGTCACTCCCTCCACTTGCCCACTCACTCTTTGTTTCCTTGCTCTGATGCCTATGGAAAGAGTGGTGTGACGATCAGGATTCTGTAAGATTCTTCACAGAAAATAAACACCTGTTTTGAATTGGCCCAGGACTCCAGGATGGGTACATCATTTTACTTTTGCTCATTCTCTTGCATAGTTGTCAATTAAAATAGTCCATCTGGGTCCATAATATTTTCTTTGGGGTACTATTGAAAAAGATTTTGAGCTTCCTTGCCACAGAAAAATATGGATTTGATCAAGTGTTATCTGTAGTAATTCATTCCAATAAGATGTGAAGTATTCGCAAATCTGAATTTGATAATCCAGAGGCATAAATGAAAATACAATCACTAAACAGGTAATTGATGTCATTCTTACAGATTATTGGTTCCAATAGTTAGGGCTGTATTATACAAAACAGAATTATGTCATCATTGATTTCAATGATGTCAAAATTATTAGTAACATTTCATGTTTCTTCCTCTACAGGGTATTACTTACCATGGATTATATGACATCTTACCTGGCCTTACATTCTCTGTCTCCCTATTATTTTTTTAGTAATACATTTTTATTCTATTAGGTATGTATTATCAAGTAGTTTTCAACTGGAAAATGTTTGTTCACAGAATGATTTAAATCCTAAAATGAATCACATTTATTAATGTTGCCCATTCTCTCAGACTGATCGGTAAGTTCTTGGGTAGTTCTCAAGCTCATGTTTAAGAGACAATTTTTCTTAAATTTATGTTTCCCTTGAAACAAATTTCACCATGAAATTAGTAGTTATTTTCATTTTATTTATGTTATTTTTAAAGCAGTGGCTTACTGAAAAATTCTTTCAGAAACAGAGAATTTCTATATATCCCCCACTTATTTTCCTTATCTTTAACCTTTTCTATTCCTCTCTTTCCTTACTGATATTGTGTCAAAAGGGTCAATCTTTTATTGAATATGTTGTATTGAATTCTCCTATTAGTAATGTACCAGTATCTATTTCTCCCTTTAATTTTTCAACATTTGCTTCATATATTTTGTAGCTCTGCTGTATATATATATATATTTAATTGCTGACTTTGTCTTTAATTGACCAATTTATCAGTATATAGTGTTTTTCTTTGACCAAGGCAGCAGTTTTATTTCTAATTATACCTGTTATGGTTTACAGAAAAATCATGTAGAATGAACAGTGTTCCCATATACTCTCCCCCACACTCATAGATTCCTTTATCATGAATATTTTCCATTAGTATGGTAACTTTGTTAAAATTGATAAACCAGATTCATATTATTATATGGTTAACTGTAGTCCATATACTCATCTAATCTTCCTATTCCCTTCTGAAACCCCTCATCTCATTGTAATTGTTACATATTATGACTTTATATATTGTATATCCACAATCATAGGTGATCTTTAATTTTATGCACTTGAATATTAGAAATTTTAAAATATGGAGTTACATACCAAAACCCATGATACTATTACTGCTGTTTTCAATTAGAGAAATGGTTGCCTTTATGAAAGATCTCAGATTTTTATGCAATTCAACCCACATTGAGTGTCCTTTCATTTCTGTCTGAAGAACTTGCTTAAAAGTGTTTGTAGGGCAGCACAATTGGTGGAAAACTCCCACAGCCTCTTTTCTTTGTTTGCTTATTTTAATATGGGGATACCATATTAATTTACCCCTCATTTTCAAAAGCCTGTCTCAGTAGATATAATATTAGAAGTGACTAATTTTCTATGAGCCCTTTCAATACTGCATCTTAATTTGC
>JAQZBX010068567.1:0-15727 GCA_029593785.1 Cabassous unicinctus | reverse complement strand
ACATTTTGTCTGTTGAAGCATGGTAAGGAGTTACTTTGATTCCTTTGGGCAAAGACACTTTTCTTTAGCCCTTCTGTGAAGCCTCTTCTTTTTCTTTCCTTTACTCTCCAGGATGAGGAATGTGTGAGGGAATTTCTTTGACTCCTTGAACTTGGGGTTGCACAGGGGAATTTCCTTGGCTCTTCAAATGCGAATATTGCACTGGGAGCTTCCTTCAGCTTTCTGACCTGGAGATTGTTCAAGGAAATTAGTCAAGCAAGGCTATTTCCAGACTTCTTTAAGATCTTATCTTTGATAAGATCTTATGGGTAATTCTCACTCTATTGGGCACCCTCCCTCTCCTTCTCCCACTGACTATATGCTTCCCCGTTACGGCATTACTTCAGCTAAATATATACAAAAATGGCACAACTTGCCTAAGGATAATTTGGAACTTCAATGTCTTCTCCGGGTTTTGGGTTCTCCCCAAACTTGCCCATATCAAGTCCAGCAAGGAGACAAATATGTCTCTAACTATAGACCCTGTTGGAAAACATCTGGAAAAATTGTTCAAGTCAACACCTAGATGATCACACAGCATCTACTTAGTCACCAGTTGATATTTTTTTAATTGACTCCATGCTGAAGAACTAAAAGAGATTATTCATAAGCATTGTATTAATTGGCAAAATGTTCCTCTCTCTGAGAAATAACATTATAAACATAATCTTCCACCTTCACACTCTTCTTGGAATAGCCTGTCTTCACAATCACACTTGAACTCAAAGAAGGCCCTGATATTTTAAATATCCATTTCCCTTTGCTTCATGGAAACCTTTGTTTCTATCACAATTTCACTAATTATCCTTTTGTAGGATGGAATTACTGCCCAATCAGCTATCATGTGCCAGAGTCTACCACCTATTTGTTTTCCCCATCCACTTGGGTTCCAGCACTCTACCTCAGAGAATGGCAAACCACTTCCCTCTATTTCTATGCTTACTTATAATTCAATGCAACTTTACTCAAAACCCACATCTCCAGACCCATCCTTGGAAGTAACAAAATTCCAACCTGCCTCTCCAGAAGTCCAAAAGATTAGAGAATTATTCAACAATTATTTCTACTCTCCCTGGCTCCCATTAATAACTTATTTATGGAAAACAGTTTTATTATTATCTACCTAATTGGACTGGATCCTGCTATCTAGGATCCTGCTATCTTACCAGCACTTACCAGACCATTATCTACAAATACCACAGTGTGTTATAGTTGAAGGCTCTGGGGCAAGAGTCCAGGTTCTAAAGGAGACTCTGATTTTCCTTTACACCAGTTGGAAAGAGGCCTTGAAAGGCAAAGCCAACCTAATGAGAACAAAACTAGAGTACTTAACTGCTGCTGTGGCCCATGCATGGGCAACTTCATTGACTGCAGCGTCCTCTGCATGGGCCACTCAGGAAGTATACTGAAACTCCCACATTTTCCATGCTTTGCTCCAGGAGGTAACCAGGACCATGAGAAATCTCGCCGAAACCACCAACATCATCACTAGAGAACTGCAAGAACTCCAACAACTCCAATGAATGGTCCTTCATACCAATCTGACCCATGTGACATTTCACATGAATCTGGCCTCTTGAGGGGACACTTGTACATTGTTCAGAAGCAGCTACTGTGCATACATTTGCCAAAACCTCTCCGATGTTCATGCCACTACTACAATTATTCAGAATGCAAACCGAAAAAAATTTCAGATCACCATTGTTCTCCTCACTCTGTCATCTAGAGACACATTGGCACCAAAGTCCTTGGATCCCCTCAATAGGCTTCCAGCAGACCTTAAATATTGATTTTACTTCCTTATTGAGCCTTTAATAATTATTCTGTTTGTTATACTCCTAGGCATTCCCTTAGTCAAGTGCCTGGTTTCTAAGACCCTCCAACAAATATCACTCTGACAACTTGTTCAACAGATGGCTCAGCTGATTTTGTAAGAACGCTAACAAGTGTCTTCAGGAGATTATTGCTTAGATCCTGCTTTACCCCACTCAGGAAGTCTATGATCCCTCTGAGTTGCTCCACAATGAATGAATATCATTTATCTTGAACAAAAGGGGGGACTGATCATGCTGATTTTTACCTGAGACCTGTGATCCTGATAAACAGATAAAATTAAAGAAATCCCCCCAACATTTTGTGTTCCAGGAAATGGCTTCCTGCAAAGAAACACCATTCCACAAATGGGTTAGACAAGAATTACAGATGCCCCTTTTTAACCTATGATGATGCTAGTCACAGAACTTCCAAATTTCCATTCTTTGTCTCATAATTGTTTACCTGAACTGTTTGGTCCCTACTGATCAATTGGAGCAAAATTCTTACTAACCAAACTTTGGTTATTTCTCTCCTTTTCCCAGGCCCCTGAGCTTTGACCCATCCTCATCTGAGCCTAAATACAAACCTTCTTTTACAGGATCATAAATGGACCTTAGGGTAAAACTTTTTCTGATCTACAATCCAATTATGCAACTCTTGCTGAGCCCACTTTCCCACACCCTGTTTTTGCCAGTCTTTTTACTTCTCCCTATAGAAGAAATGCCATTTTTTGCCTAACCTTGAGAAACCTGCAGATCTTATTGCCAAACATTCGTCCTATTGCAATAGTTCCCCTTACCCTTATTGCAATAATCTTTTTGAATAAAGTCTTTCCTTACCTAAGTCTGAATTTGTCCTTATTTGACATTATAGAATATTTTTATCACCAAAGAAAGATACCTTACTTCCTTCATAGCCAAACTCTGCCCCATCTTTTGAAGAGCCAAACCCTGCTCTGATTGTTTTTCACCATAGATCACTTTTCCCAATTCTATAACTTAATATCTTTAGTCTGCCTTCTTTTGGTCAGCATAATGAAAGGTTTCTCAATATCAACACTGCTAGTGTTTTGGGGACAGATAATTCTTTGTTATGAGAAGATATTTTGTTCATTATGGAATGTTTAGCTAAATCCTTGGCCTCTACCTACCAGATGCCAGTAGCACCCCAACCCCATTGTGACAATCAAAAACGTCTCCAGTTATTGTCAATGTTCCTGGGGGAAGGGGAAAACAAAACTGCCCCAAATTGGCAACTGCTGACATAATGTTTGAAGTTTACTTATGATATTTAGTATATCAGCAGTTCACTCTTTTTCAATACTGAGTAGTGTTCCATTTTACTCATGTACCACAGTTTGTTTATCTATTCTCCTTTTGATAGACAATTGGGTCATATCCATATTTGGGCTATTTTGAATAAAGCTGTTATGAATATAATTTTCTGTACTTATATTTTTACTTATTTTGGGTAAATATCAAAAAGTCAAATTGCCAGGGCATATGGAAGATGTGTACTTAACTTTATAAATAACTTCTAGACCAATTTCCAAAAGGGTCATACCATTTTACATTACCTCCATTAAGGTATAATAAATTTAATTGCTCACATTCACATCAACATTTGGAGTGGTCAGTGTTTTTAATATTAGCCCTCTACAGTATGTGTAATGGCATATTTTATTTGTATGAATACTAATGATATCAAGCACATTTTCTTATGCCTATTAGTCACTTGTATTCCTTCCTTATTGAAAGACATGTTCAAATCTTTTGATCTTTAATAATTAGTTTCTATCTTGATGTTATTGTGTTCTAGAAGACCTTTGTATATCCTTTTAACTATATACTTTGCAAATATTTCATCACAGTCTGTAGCATGTTGTATCAGTCAGAGTTCTCCAAAGAAACAGAAACAACAGGATATATTAAAAGATTTATTTTAAGGAATTGGCTCGTGTGATTGTGGGAGCTGGCAAGTTAAAGATTTGTAGGCAGGCTGGCAGGCCAGAAATTCTAACAAGAATTAATGCTGAAACATTGAGTCTGAAATTCATAAGGGACATCAGCAGGATGGAAACTCAGAAAGGAGTGGATGGTGTAGTGTTGAAACAGAATTTCTTCTCTCTGTAACCCTCAGTTATTTAATCTTAAATTCTCCAATCTTCAAAATAATTCCAAAGAAACATCCAGTACAGTGTTTAACCAAATAATTGGACACCATAACTTAGCCAACTTGATGCAAAAAATTAACCATCACACATGTATAATCTTTTTTTCCCAAAGGGTTTTTGCTGAGCAAAAGTTTTTATTTTTCATGAAGATCATTGGATCATTTTATTTTTTATAGTTGTCTTCTGAATGCTTTCCCTTCTTACTTTTCAATTCTAGAAATTTCATAGTATCAGGTTTTATGTTCCAGTCTATGATTCATATTAAATAAAATTTTTATATGGTTTGAGGAATCATCTGAGGTTCACATTTTCCACATGCTTATTCAGTTATTCCATCACCATTTGTTGAAAGAATATAATTTTCCCTTCAAATGCTTTAGTGCCTCAGTTGAAACCATTTGCTCTTGTAAGTGTGGGTCTTTTTCTGAACTCTATTTTTTTCTATTGGCTGTCTTTATGAAAATACCTCACTTTACTGTTTTCAGCAGCTCTGTAGTAAATATTGAATCAAAGTAGTATAAGTCCTCAATTCTCTTCTTTTCTGTAATTGTTTTTACTATTCTAATATCTTTGAACTTCCATATAAATTTTAGGATAAGCTGGCCAATTTTTATAAAATCAAAGAAAAGTGTTGGATTTTAGACTGAAATTGCATTCAATCAGCAGATCAACTCAGAGCTAATTTAAATTTTAATAATGTTGAGTCTTCCAATCCATGAATTAATCTTCAAGTATTTTATAAATTGTGTTGCTATATTAAATGGTATTTTATTTGATTTTTGCAATTCTTATTGATATAATATATAAATACTCTTGATGTTTTGAATATTTAGCATGGATCCTGCAAATTTGCTAAATTTACTTATTAGATTTAGTAATTATTTGAGAGAGTCCTCAAATTTTTCTCTGTATATAATTATGTTACCTGCAAAAAATAAAGATTATTTCCTCCTTTCTCATTTACTTATTTTATATTTTTCTTGTCTTATTGTAGTGACTATGCCCTGCATTATAATGTTGAATACAAGTAATGGTAATGGTAATCCTTTTCTTATTTCTAATATTATTGGTAAAACATTTAATACTTTACCATTAAGTACAACGTTCACTGTATTTTTTTCATAGTTCTCCTTTAACAGATTGAGAAAATTTTCTTCTATTTCTGATTTTATGAGTTTTTAAATCATGAATGAGTGCTGAATTTTGTCAAAGGCTTTCTCTTCTCTTACTGAAAATCTTTTACCTTTTACTCCTGTAAATGTGGTAAATTTTGTTGATTCATTGATTTTTGTTGTTAAAACAACCTTTTATTCTTAGAATTAACTTATTGATGTATTATATGTTTGGATATTGCTGGATTTAATTTGTTACTATTTTAGGGATTTTGTGTCTATCTTCCTGAGGAATATCAGACTGTAGTGCTTTATTTTCATATGAGTTTTCTGGTTTGTGGGTCAGGAGCATAAAATGAGTTTGGAAGTATTTCTTCCTTCTCTGTTTTTTTTTTTTTGAAAAATTTTGAATAAAATTTATACTATTTTTTTACTGAAATTATAGAATTCACTGAGGAATTCAAATGGGTGTGGAGTTTACATTGAGAAATATTTTAAAATACAAACTCGGAGCAGTTGCACCATTTTACATTGCCACCAGCAATGCTTGAGTGTTCATATTTCTCTGCATCTCTGCAACACTTGTTATTTTTTGTCTTTTTAATAGTAGCCCTTCTAAAGGGTGTGAAATGGTATCTCATTGTGGTTTTGATATGCCTTTGATAGGAATATCAAATTTCCTTTAAACACTGCTATAGCTATATCTCACAAATACAGTTAATGCTGATGTGTCTCCAGTTTGGGGGTCATATTTTCCTGCTTCTTCATATGTATAGAAAAATTTTAATTACATATTGGACAGTGTTGATGCACATTTAAGTGCCTAAATTTTGTTTATTTTCTTAATAGAGTGTTTAATAGTATTTAGACAGGCAGGTAATTTATCTGTAGATCAGATTGATAATTTTGAGGCTTATTTTTTATTTTTATTAGGGAAAATCAAGCTATCCTCCACTCCAGGCCTATATTAACCCAATTTTTAAGTGGTGGCTTTTTTGAGATATGTGCTGAGTACTATGAGTTTTCAACAAGATCTCTCCGACTGACTTTTCAAAACCCAGTCATCTCATGGTCTTCTGCAACCTCTAGTAGTTTCCAGTTTACAATTCCCCAAAGAGTGTTTTTTTCCCCAGTGATTATCTTTGCCTGAACTTCTGTATTTTCACCCTGTTACATGTATAGCTTAGTACTTGATCAAATACTCAAGGAGACCCTTTTGCAATTTTCTGGACCTCCTTCTCTGAGCAGTGTCCTTTCTCATTTGTCTCTAGCCACTTAAATTAGAGCTTTTTCAATGGCCCTGAACACTGATCTGTTTCTGCTCCACTCCAGTTTCTTTGTTTGGACTCCACTTCCTTAAGTTGCAGTCTAAAAATTTCTCCTGTTGAAAAGTTGGGGAGATCACCAAGATCACCTTGTCTCTTTTCTCTCAGAGATAATAGTCTTTCTTGCTCTGCCTGTTGCCCAACATATAAAACACTTATTTATTATGTTTTTTCAGTGGGAGGGCTGGTGCAATACCATTTTCTCCTTCATAGACAAGAAAAATCCTATTAACTTTGTTTTTAATTGCTTTTTTACCTTCCCTAATAAATCACGTCAGCACCTAAATAGAAAGATATTTGGGTAAATTGGCTGCTCCAGTGAAAGATGATGTTTTTAAGACTTTTTTCAAAGTAATTTATATAATTTAGTTCATGTCTAAGATTTATAGGAGTAGGTTTACATACTTAAAATATTTGTTAATTACTATGAATACAATTACTTATTGATTCTTTTCCTTTTCAGCCTGATTAGTATTTATTCTTTCTTCAGGGTTTAAATTGCAGTGCTCCACCATGAACATATCCTGCTTGGCTTTCTTCTTATATTTTTCTCCTTAGCACTTTTAACTATATACCTTCCCACCTAATTTACCTGTTTATCTTGTTCAGTGTTTGTCTCCTCCACTTCTATGTAAGCACCAAGGGATTGATATTTATCTTTTTTGTTCACTATTAAATTACCTCTGCTTAGGACAGAGCCTGGCAAATAATAAATGTTGGATAAATGAGTGAATGAATAGATAAATGAAATTATGCCATTCTTCTTCCACATATGACCATCTGAGATTTTTAACATACAGCATAGTGAATAATGTCATTGTTTTGTTATTTTTTTCTTTAAAAATTTTGCTGAGTTCTCATTCTTTGTGTAAGCCCTTGTTCTCTAAGATCTTTAAAGTATGGGATACACTCTTAATAAATACAAAGTATAGATTATTTTAAATCCTTTTTGACAGGGAGCCTTATGTAGGTTCCAGATAGTATCAAAGCCCAGTATCTCCCATTTGATCCAGATGTCAAAGTCCCATTGAAATAAAGATGGTCTGGTTCTCCATGGCTTAAGAAGAATACAGAATTAATTCAGTCATGTTGATTATGGATCTTAGGATAAACAAACCCTAATGATAATACAGATATTGTCATTCAAAGAGAATGTGCTTACAGAAACCTCTCTGGAGACCCAACTTCTGCCTCTAGTTTTCCATGTGCCTATATAGAGAGAGTATAGCAGGTGTCACCATGTTTCTTCCAACATGGTGAAGGAACCCAACGGAGACAACTGACTAGTGTTACTATGGGAAGACGTTTTCTATAGGACTGAGTTAGAAAGTTGCTTTCTAAGGTAGTCAAAATTAGGAGTGCAAGGTTCAAGTCACAGTAAAACTTTGTCCCAGGCTAAGAATTTGGGTGTTCTGGGATATTGTTTTAGAGAGAATTTAAAGCAGAAATTTACTTTTGGAAAATTTGGGATGACAATGTAATATGCATATGGTGGGAAATGTTGTGGGGTTGGTAATAAAAGTTATCCAATCCAAAGGATGATCTTATATTTTGATTTGTACTTTAAATTCAGGCTTTTGTAAACTGAAAATTATCTATTGAATTAAACATATATAATCTTTGAAAAATAGGGACAAAAAACAAGGCCTTCTGCCTTAAATTCTCTCTTAAAAAATATAGATTTTATGGATAAAACCTTTCTCATAAACTTTCAATGGCTTTGCCAAGACTACAGAATAAAGACCATTTCCTTAGCCTGGAAGTACATGCTCTCTTCCATTTGAGACCAAACTTCTTTTTCTACTTCATCTCTATGCTCCTGCTGAATCATACTACTTGATAGTCTATAAACACCTCCAGAAGTGTGACACTGTTGTCCCTTCTCTTGACTTACTCCCACTGTACATTCCTTACAAGAGTCTCTCCTCAAACACACTTAAGAGCATACTTGAGTCATATTTATCCTTATATTCCCAATGTAACCTATTCTTGTTCAGCTGGAAGTTCAGCAATTTACTGAAATTAAGTAAAGTTTCCATTCTCAGTTCTTTGAAAAGTTGGATTTTTATGATGTCTGATGGCTCAGAGCAATGTGTTATCTCAGAATTATGAATCTATGTTAAGTCAGGTTCTAGCCTTATGTCCCCTGCAACTCCATTCCAAGTGCAAACTATATAGATAATAATTTTGTTTGCCACGGAGACAGCATCCAAACTTCTGCCAGAGCCAGAGGTAAATCAGTTAGAAAGACTGTCATCACATCCCCTGAGCCCTAATTGTGAATGTCAGCCTATTTCTAATCTGCATCTGTGAACTGACCTGGGCAGCTTTAAAAAAAAAGCTTTGAAGGGTTGAAATAGAGGCCTCTCTGAGCACCCTCGAGAAGTAAATGGAAGCTCTCATGGGATCTCTAAACCAAAAGAATCAGCATGGGGAACAGATGGAATTAGTAAAGGAATACGTAAATAGCTGTTAGAGACAAGAGACAGGGCCTGTATATAGAAACTAAAGCTCAGACAGTGCACAATGCATGTTTAATCATCTTAATAAAAGCAACGGATCTTCATAAAATTCAACAAGGAAAAGGACTGTGAGAAAAAATAATAGATACATTCTCAGAGCATGGAAATATGTATGAAAGGCAAAGATAAAACAATACACACACAATAGAGAGATACAAGAAAAATCTAAAATTAAATTGCAACCTTAATCTAAGAACACAATTTTTGTGAAAAAATGCTTGACAGCATAAAATGGGAAAGTGTTGTATGTCTACAGTATACATGCATGAAGGGTTTCTGGTTTTGTGTACATGAAAAATCAATAAGGGGCTGTCATGGATAGTAATAGATGTGTTGGTCTCCAAATAGAGACTCTTGTTCAGGCATGATTCCAAGTTTCAGATTTGAAGTAGTTACAAAGGTCTTTGGAAACATATTTACAAAGATTAAGTGAGCAACAGAGTGCACATTTAGTAGGAACACACAATGTCAAATGTTTTTCAAAGCTAATGAAACCTTAGAAAGGTTAGATTACCAAGGAAGGTCACCATAGCTGGATAAACCACCAGCCAACTCTTCCTAAAAGTCCAGTGGCTAAAACCTTACAAGGTTATATGCTGAGAAATCATTACAATTGGTGTAAAACCCTGAGAACCAGCCTCTCCATTCTTCTCCAGATTGGATAACCGAGTGAGGACCAGTGCCAGAGAATGCTAAATTCTAACATTTTGTCTTAGCTTTACACGCAATTGGCTATGCCTAGTGGTGTCTTCCATCAAAAATAGGACTATTTGTGTTTCTTAGTGCCAGTTGTGTCTCGTGGCAGCTGCTCCTAAAGAAGGCATCTATTCCTCTCAAGAGTAACTCTTACAATCCTTCACCTTTAGAATGATCTCTTATCAGCCAATGCCTTCTGCTTATAGATGTCCCCCAAAGCTATACCTGGAGGCTCCTTTGTGAGTCTTCAATATTCCTTACTTCTTCAAATAACTACTAGATTTCTCACTGGGTGGATAAATTCGTGTTTAATTCTTCCAGTACCACCTCTAGAAGGAAATTCATAGCATACTCCCTAGTATTTTCTAGTACTGGGAAAGACCCTCGAAGTGTCATGTTCTTAAGGAACATATTTAAAAACAGCATTAAAAAAGAGAACGTGAACTGCTACCACTAGTGTTACATTCTTAAATTGCCCCAAATTACTTGACACCCTGAGGTGCTCTGACTCATGAAATAATGCTTTAATTGCAGGTGTTTCTTTGTATAAAATGAATTCATGTTTTTGGTAGGTAATTTGGAAATTTTAGAGAGGTTCAAAGAAGTAAATGAAAATGTAAAATGTTACCATCCACTCATAAATATTGCTAAATTTTCATATATTCCTTCTGTGATGGTTAGTCTAATGTGTCAACTCGGCCAGGTAATTGTGTCCAGGTGTTTGGTCCAGCAAGCACTGAGCTAATTGTAATACAAGAGCATTTATGGACTTCGATCACCAGTGAGTTTACTGCATGGATGGCTGATTACATCTGCATCAGTCAGGGAGATTGCATCAGCAATGGATGACGCTTTTATCCAATCAATTGAATGTCTTAAAAGGGGAAGTGATTTCAACATTCAGAGAGAATTTCCCAGCTCGTCTTTGGACAGCCAACTTCTCCCAGAAGCTCATCAAGGACCTTTCATTGGACTTTCATTGGAACCCCTGGCTTGCAGCCTGCCTGAGTTATCTGGACTTGTGCATCCCCACGGTCGCGTGAGAGACTCTTATAAAATCTCAAATTATTGACAGGTATCTCCTGTTGATTCTGTTTCCTGAGAGAACCCTGACTAATACACCTTCTAATCTCTTTTTCTTTATACACTTGTAAGTGTGTACTCATTTAACTGAGATTCCATCGTATTTACAGACTTTTTATCCTGATTTCTTTAATGTATGTTTTATCATGAGTATTTCTTATATCATTACAATTATTTTTTCTATATAATAATCTAGATATATAGAGAAGTTTTAGATTGCATAAAAGTTACATTGAAAATATAGGGAATTCCCATATACCTCACCCCCTTCCCCCTCCCACATTTTCCCCTATTAATAACATCTTACATTATTGTGGTACATTTGTTACAATTGATGAACAAATATTGAAGCATTGTTGCTAACCATGGCCTATAGTCTACATTATGGTTTATACTTTGCACCATACAATATTACAGGTATTGACAAATGTATAATGGCCTGTATCCAGCATTGCAGTATCATGCAGAACAATTCCAATGTCCTAAAAATGCCCCATGTTACACCTATTCTTCCCTCCCCCTTCTCTCAGAACCTCTGGTAACCACAATCTTTATATAAATGTTACAAGTTATTCCATCACTACAATAATAAGTTTTCTTTGGTCCATGGTTACATTCCCCTATTATGTTTGCTCATTCCTCAATCTTGAGGATTTGGGGATAGTGATGCCCACTCTGTTTCAGATTGAGAGGGGGCTTAGATCTTATGGGGAAGATGGAAGGAACTCTTTTGTGTGCAGTTGTAGATACTCTTTGCTTTTTGGGATGGGGGTTCCCCATCATAATCTTTTTGTTAGTTGTGCTGGGAGAATCTGAGAAAGTGGAGGGTAGGTGTTGGCTGCAACTCTGCTGAGATTAGGGCTCAACCCGCATATGAACAGAGCAAATATTTAAGTCCCTGGGACATATATTTAATGGTTTACAATTCTTTTCAAACATTATTTTTAATGGTTGATTAATATAGTTTTTTCAATGACATATTGTTGTGAGAGAGCTTCAACATTCGCCATTTTAAATGCTATTCATACATTACTTAAAATATATCTTTTTATGCATCTTTGATTATTTCCTTAGGAAATTTATCTTTCTAGTCATGTATACATTCAAGCTATATTTACTGCACATCTTCTATATATCAAGCATTGTACTATAAGAACTGAGAATACAATAGTGAATGAACAAAGGCATGGTCCCTCTCCTCAGTATAAGGTAAAGAGTATAGACACTCAATTGGCATTAAATTAATAAACATTAACTTTTATATTGAGAAAAATTATACAATGAAATTAACAGGGAGCTAAGATTGAAAAGCATTGGGGTGAGGAGAGTGGTGTAAACCAAGTTAGGAAATTCTTCCTATCTAGGGATATAGCAATGAAGCACAGGGAAGAGGCAACTGAGGATGACACTGGGGGCAAGACAATTAACAGAGGCAGCTCATGAGCAGAGGCCCAGTCTCAAATCAGGTTCCCAAGAAGTAGAGCCTGAGGCAGAGATTTGGATGCACATGATTTGTTGAGAGAGAGCTCTTCAAGGAAAGAGGGAAGAAGATGGGGAAGGGATGAAAACTGAATGAAGACCAGATCTCAGGTAAGGTCTAGCCTTTACTGAGTCATAAAGTATGGACAAAGCTCTTACCTCTGTGAGGGAAGGGGCAGGCAACTTGTATACCTGTAGCAGTGTACCAATCAACTGGCTGAGGGCTCCCTTGAATAGTGGGAAGATGCAATTTCCCAGGCAAGGCAGTGCCTGTCAGCCAATGTTAATTCTCCAAAAAAAAAAGAAGGCACTGGGGAACTAACATTCACAGCAGTTGGGGAATTGGGGAATGGATGCCCAAGCAACCATATCTACTATAGGCTACAGGGTGAGAAAACACGTAAGGCCTTTTAAGAACTGAAAGGAAGCCAGTGAGTATTCCAGTTACTTTTGTTGCATGACAGATCGGGCAAAATTTAGTATATAAAACAGTAGCCATTTTAATATTCGTGTGGCTTCTGAGTCAGGAATTCAAGTGGGCATATCAGAGATGGTTTGTCTGGAGCCTTCAATGAGAAGATGCCAATGACTTGGAGTAATTCAATTGACTGTGACCTGGACTGATCCTGAGCCTTCTTTGCTCACAAATTTGGTGACTAGGATGGATTACTTAAGGCTTTGCTCAGCTGGAACTGTCAATGAGAAAACCAACATGTGGTCGCTGGTGTAACTTAAGTTTCTGAGGAGTGTGACAAATGAATTGTGAGAGTGAAGGTCCTGAGAAAGCCTCCCAAGCTTCATGGCCTTTTCTGATCTTGCCTCAGAAGTTACATAGAATAACTTCTGCTGTATCTTATTCATTTGACCAATTCATGGGGAAGGGTTGTAGATCTCAATTCCAGTGAGAAGAGTGACAAATAATTTTTGGTCTAATGGAAAAAAAAAAAAACTACCACAGTGTACAAAGGAGAGAGCGATTTAAGATGAGAGACAGGAAGAAGGACAAGTGGCAGGGAGAGTGTTGCAAATTGAAAATTCCATTTTGCAATTTCTAAGTTTAACTGCACTTGAAATACTTAAGAGGAAATATCAAGTAGGCAGTTGGATGTATGTGACAAGCTCAATAAAAAAGGTCTAATCAGGATATACAAGTGATGAGTTATATATTGATTAAAAGTGTAAACACTTTTTAAGAGCATATAAATATTTTAGAGATCTCTTAATGTATATTAACTTAGTTGTTTCCCATAAATATGATGTAAATTTATACCCTCACCAAAATAATAGAAGAATGCCAGATAACAGATGTGTTGATTTTACCTTAGTTTAAGGTAAGCATTCGTAGTTCTTACGGTTAACCACTCTGGGGTTTTTGCTAAACACATCAATCCCTCTTCCAATGTACAAACTCGCCTTTCTAGGCCACAATAAAAATCCAAAATTACTCCTTCGATATTCGTCCCATAATACAGTAGCATATCTAATCACATCTAGTTACAGGTGTCTTTGTTATCCTATAATTCCCTAAACTTCATATTAGACTAAATCTTGATTTACCATGGATCTCATTGAGAAGTTTTGAATAGGACAACAGTCACTTAAGGAACTAGAGATTAAAGAGTATTGAAGAGCCATTGAGAACTACATCTAGTAGAAGGCTAATGTACCAATGACAACAACTAAATATTTGAAGATTTTAAAATGTAGCTGTGAGACCACCAACAATGTTCTAGATTCAAAGCAAGTAAAACCCTCAAATGATCCTCTATGTTTCTTAACTGGGGTTGAGCACATGAGTATTTTCTGGTGACAGTTTTGCTTATTACAACTGGGGGTGGAGGGTGGGATTGCTACTGACATCTAGTGGGTAGAGGGCAGGGATGATGCTAAACATTCTACCATGCACAGTCCAAAATGCTAATGCTTCCAAGTTTGAGCAACTATGCCATATATTGACTGTGGAGCTCAAACTTCTTTTTCTTTTATGGATCCTGGTGGATCGTCCCTATCAATTGCTATATGATTGTTGATCCATGGTGAGAAGGCAAATAAAGTCACCGACTTCAAATTAGCAATGGAAAGTAACTAGAAACTCAGAATTGATGAGGGAAGACAGATTTTGAAATGTGAAATTGAGACAGTCATTAAAGAGCAGGAATTAGAAGTGGGGCTTGAAGAAAACTATTATAGGAATACACAGTAAAGCATCAGATCAGAAGAGATAAGAAGACAAGGATAATGAATCACTGTAATGGTGAATGAAATTTAAGAGGCTTCTGAAAGGGGAAGGACAACACTGATGCATTAAGTATTAGATATAAATTGGAACAAATAAAAGAGAAGACTCCAGTTGGGTACTGTAGCATGTCTGCGTATAAAACTACTTCTTTGTTTAGCATATTATAAGGAAATTATTTGTTAATCTTATTTTTGATAATGTAAACAATTCTGTTTAAAGAATAAACATAGGACAGTATTTTGGAGACAGTGGCAATTCTCAAATTAAATGAAGGGATTCTTGGGCTTATCTGCAATTTTTCCATTATTTCCCTGTATTTGCTCTGATAAATATACACACACATACACACACACACACACACACACACACACACACTTTTCAATATCTCTGCCTAAACCAGAGCAATATAAATAATAAGATTGGCATACTAGGGAAACAACCAGGAGAAATACATCAACATGCCTGAGACACATATGCTGTACTATGTAAATGCTAAAAAAAATTGTGAGAAATTTAAACTAGACCTGATACCACAAAGAAGAAGGCAAACTGTTGAATTTCCATCAAAGCAATGCTTTTAGTGCAATAAAAATGCTGACTGAGAAATTAGTAACAGGCAGTCACCAGAGACTCAAAATACTAATGAAAAAGAAGCAGAAAGCTTACTGGGTCATTACATATGCTTACCAATGTATTTTGAAAACTCAAAACTTAACTAAAACAATACCGAACACTGCACTATTTTGATAAAATTGATAGACGACCTTCTCAAAATTTTATGAGTTCTCATGAAATTTTCTTCTTCTGGTAAATGCAGTTTCTTTTTAGTTTTAAGATTTGGGCAGGGGTAGTTATTATCTTGTGAGATTAGACGTCTGTGTGGTTTTGTTTTTGTTTTTGTTTTTGTTTTTAGTGAAAACTGGAGAGCTTTGTTGGTTACATATTGTGCTGCAGAGCCAATAGCGTTAGAGCCAGCAGACACATGCAGACATGCAGCTTCAACTATACACGTGCACCCAAGGAGCCCTGCGTCATTGCTCATGGCTTTGCCCTGACCCCATGCCTGGAGCAGGAATGTGGGAGAAGCTGCTGTACCTAGACTCCAAGGGGCAGGGATGAGACCAGAGCACCTGCTTTGGCAAGTAGGAATGGACAGACAGAGACTGATGACCCCAGCAAAGGGGCCTATAATTCAGTAAGTTTGAGGGCTACCTACCTAGCCTCCATCCCTCATCGTTAAAATG
>JAQZBX010068566.1:0-15727 GCA_029593785.1 Cabassous unicinctus | reverse complement strand
CAGTTAGTAGCAATGCTTTAATATGTGTTCATCAATTGTAACAAATGTACCACAGTTGAAGGATATTGTTAATGTAGGAAAGTGTGTGTGCAGGTGGGGCATATGGGAATCCCCTATATTTTTGATGTAACATTTATGTAATCTAAAGCTTCTTTAAAAAAAAATTAAAAACAAACAAAATTTAAAAGCACTAGTTTAGAGATATATGCTATTTGTAGAGTGTCTGTATATGCATATATATTTACACACATATAAATACACACACAAATACATTTTTACATATGTTAATATGTGTGCACATTCAAGGAGTCCAATGAACCCCAATTGATTAAGCTTGAAAAGAACCATGGCCAGATACATTTTACTCAAATTATTGAATACCAAGAAAAATGAGAGGCTCTGTAAGCTGCAATAAAAAAAGTAACATGTTATGTGCAAAGGAGATCCAATAAGATTGAGACCATGAATTATGAGGAATCAGGGGGAAAGAAGATAGTGTGTTGAAATATTAAAAGTGCTGAGGTAAAATAATTGTGAAAAAAATAATTTTATGTTTGACAAGTCTATTATTCAAAAAGGAGGGCAAGGTTAAGTCATTCCCAAATAAACAAAAGCTGAGAGAGTGCATCACCACTAGACTTGCCCTATGAGCAATGCTAAATGGAATTTTTTTAACTGAAAAGAAAGTACACTAAACAGCATATCAATTTGGGATGTAAACTAATGATCCCTGGTAGAGATAATTGCATGTGTAATATAATACATGCCTGTATGATTGTATTGCATTTTTTATTATGTAACTCCACTTTTTACTTCTAACAGTTTCTATACTGCAAATGTATAAAATAAGTCTATGGTTTGGGCCATACAATGAATAAAGATATAATTTGTAACAATTAGAGTAAAAAGATAGGGAGTGAAGGAACAGTGTTTTTTTGTATGCTATTGAAGTTGATATCAAATCAAACATTATTGTTACAGATTTAGGATGTTAAGTTTAAGCCCCATTGTATAACAGAGAAAATGTCTGAAAAAAATACACAGAAGGAAATGAGATCAGTCTCAAAATTGTACACAACAAAATTCAAATACATGTGAAAGTAGGCATTAATGGAAGAATTGAGGGTCAAAAATGTATAAGATTTACATATACAAAATAGCAAAATGACAGGTGACAGTGGTGCATTATCAGTAGTCTTTAAATGCAGGTGGTTAAACTCTCCATTCCAAAGATAAAGATCGGCAACACAGAGTAAAGAAAAAAAAAACATGGACCAACAATATGCCTGCCGTTTACAAGAGTCTCGGATTAAATTCAAAGACACAATTAGTTTGAATGTTGAGAGGTGGAAAAAATATACCATGCATATTGTATCCAAAAGACAGCTCAGGTAACTACACTAATGTAAGATAAAATAGACTTTAAGAGGAAAACTATTAAGAGGGATAAAGAGCGTCATTATGTACTGATAAAGTAGTCAATTCAACAAAAGACATAACAATATAAATATATATACATCTAATGGAAGAACCAAAATATATGAAGCAAATAATGACATATTGAAAGGGAGAAATGAATGGTTCTAGAGAAATAGTGAGACTTCAATAAACCCCTTTAAATAAGGAATAGAACATCTGACCAGAAGGTCAACAAGGAAATCGAAGACTTGAATGATACTATAATCCAAATAGACCCACCAGACATATACAGAACACTTCACCTGACAACAGCAGTATACACTTTTTTCTCAATTGCATATGGGTCATTCTCCAGGAAAGACCATGTGTTAATTCACAAAAAGAGTCTAAATGAATTTTAAAATATTGAAATCATACAATGCAACTTTTCTGACCACAATAGAATGAAGTTAACAATCTATAACAGAGGAAAATTCATGTGTGGAAATTGAACAACATAAACTTAAGCAATGGATATGTCAAAGAAGAAATCACAAGGGAAATTAGGAAATAGTGAATGAAAATGGAAACACAACATACCAAAACTTATGGGGTGCAACAAAGGCAGTACTGAGAAGAAAACATATAGCTCTAAGTATTTACATTAAAAAAGGAGAAAGATCTCAAATCAGACACGTAGCTTCACAATAGAGGATTTGGAAAAAGAGAGCAAATTAAACCAACTGTGAGGAGATAGAAGGAAATAAAGATTAGAGTGGAGATAAATGAAACAGAGAATAAAAAAACAATAGACAGAATCAATGTCATCAAAAGTTGGTTCTTTCAAAAGATCAATGAAATTGAGAAACATTTAGCTAGACTAACAAAGAAAAAAAGAGGGAGGATACAAATAATGAAAATCAGAAATGAAAAGAGGGGCACAACTACCAATCCTGCTGAAATAAAAAGGACTATAAAAGGATACTATGAACAACCATGTGCCAACATATTAGATGACCAGAATGGAATGGACAAATTCCTAGAAAACAAAAACTACCAACAGTGACTCAACATGAAACAGAAGATATCAAAAGACGAATAACAAGAAAAAAGATTGAATCATTAATCAAAATCCTCTCAAATATTTCAAGAAGAATTAACACCAATCCTGCTCAAACTCCTACAAAAAATTGAAGAGGAAGGAACACCTCTTAACTCCTATGAGGCTAGCATTATGCTGGTACCAAAGCCAGACAAAGATACCACAATAAAATAATATTACAGACCAATATCCCTTAGAAATATGGATGCAAAACTCCTCAAAAGATACTAACAAACTGAGTCCAATAGCATATTAAAAGAATTATACACATGACCAAGTGAGATTTAGCCTAGGAATGCAAGGGAGATTCAGCATAAGAAAATCAATCAGTAAATAATACACCATATTAATAGAATGAAGGACAAAAACCACACGATCATCTTAATTGATGCAGAACAGGCATTTGACAAAATCCAGCACAGCTTCTTGGTAAAACACTAAAAAAACTAGGAATACAAGGAATCTTCTTCAACATGTTAAAGGACATATATGAAAAACCTGCAGCTTTTAGCATTCAATAGTGACAAACTGAAAGCTTTGACCTTAAGATTATGAACATGAAAGGAATGTGCACTGTTCCCATGGCTATCCAACACTGTACTGGAAATTACAGCCTAAACAATTAGACATGTTAAAGAAATAAAAGTCATCCAACTTGGAAAGGAAGAAGGAAAACTTTTCTTATTTGTATATGACATCATCCAATATATACATAAAATCCTGGAAAATCCACAATAAAGCTACTAGAACTAATAAACAAATTCAGCAAAGTTGTGGGGTAAAAGGCAACATGCAAAAATCAGTACTATATCTATACAGTAGTAATGAATAATGTGAGGAAGAAATCAAGAAAAATAATCCATTTATGATAACAGCTAAAAGAATCACATAACTGACAATCAATTTGACAAAGGATGTAAAGGAGTTGTACATGGAAAACTACATTATTGAAATCAAAGAAAACCTAAATACATGGAAGGATGTTTTATGTCTATTGACTGGAATACTAAATTTTGTTAGGATGTCAATTCTACCCAAGATAATTACAGGTTCAATGCAACTGTAATAAAACTTCCAATAGCTTTCTTTATAGAAATAGAAAAACCAGTAATCAAATCATGTGGAAATAAAAGGGCCCTGTTTTAGTTTCCTTGGCTGTTCCAGCAGATACCATGAAATGGGTTAGATTAAACAATGGGAATTTATTTGCTCAGGTTTTTTTTTTTTTTTTTTTAGGTACTGGGGCTGGGGATTGAACCCAGGACCTTGTATGTGGAAAGCCAGCTTTCAACCACTGAGCCACATCAACTTCCTTGGGTTGGTTTTTTTCATTTGTTTTGCTTGTTGTTTGTTTTTGTTTATTCAGGAGGCACTGGGAACCAAATCTGGGACCTCCCATATTGGAGGAGGGCGCTCAACTGCTTGAGCTACATCCTCTCCCTCACTCAGTTTTGAGGTTAGGGAAATACCAAAACCAAGGCATCATCAAGTCAGTGCTGCCTCCCTGAAGACTGTGGTGTTCTGGGGCTTGCTGCCAGTGACCCTAAGTTCCTCTGCCAAATGGCAAGGTACATGGCAGCATGTTCTGGTCTCTTCCTTCTCTTCTAGGTTCCCTTTCAGCTTTTTCCTTTCTGTGGCATTCTTTCTCTCTGTCTGAATTTCATTCCCCTTTAAAGGACTCCAGTAAAAGGATTAAGATCTATCCTGATTGATGTAGGACCCACCTTAACTCCTGCTTACAATGGGTTTATGCCCACAAGAATGGATTAAATTTAAAAACATATTTTTCTAGGGGTACATACAGCTTCAAACTGCTACAGGTCCTGAATAACCAAAAACATCTTGTAAAAAAGCACAAAGTACCTTTCTCAATTGTAACCTTATAAAAAAACTATAGTAATCAACAGTGTGGAACTGGCACAAGGACAGACATATAGATCAATGGAAGGAAAGTGAGAATTTAGAAATAAATCCTCATATCTATGGCCAACTGATTTTTGACATGGGTGCCAAGTCCACTCAATGGGGAAAATGAGTCTCTTCAAAAATGGGGCTGTGAGAAGTGGATATACATAGGCAAAGAATGAAGATATATCTCTACTTCATACCATACACAGAAATTAACTCAAAGTGGATCAATGACCTAAATATATGAACCACAATTAGAAAACACCTAGAAGAAACATAGGGAAATATCTTCAAGATCTTGTGTTAAGCAATGGTTTCTTAGGATTTACACCAAAACTATGAGCACTGGAAAAAGACATAGATAAATGGGACTTCATAAAAATTTAAGACATTTGCCCATCAAAGGACTGCCTCATAAAAGTAGAAGAGACAATCTACAGAATGGGAGTAAGCACATATCTAATAAGGTGTTAGTACCCAGTTTATCTAAAGAAATCCTGCAAATCAACAAAAATACAAACAACCTGTGGTAGTTTGAAGGCTTTTATGGACCCCAGAAAAGATCATGTCCTTAGAGCTAATCCGTTCCTGTGGAATGACCAGGACCTGGGAAAGAGAAAGCCATAGGAGCAGTGAAAAAGCCACAGGAGCAGAGAGAAAGCTGGAGAGAGCCATAAACTGAGACACAGAGGAGAAGGGAGAGACAGCAGATGCTGCTCTTGTGCCCGGCCCTGTGACAGGAGTCTAGGATTTCCAGCAGCCAAATCTTCAAGGAGATAGCTTCACCTGATGCCTGGATTTGGACATTTTTTTCATCCTTAGAACTATAAGCTTATAGGTTCATAAATTCCCATTGAAAAAGCCAACTCATTTCTGATATACTGCACTGGCACCCTTTAGCACAATAAAACATAACCCAAATTAAATTGGGCAAAAGATTTGAATAGACATTTTTTCAAAGAAGATATATGAATGACCAATTAGCCACAAAAAAAGATACTTGACATCATTAACCGTTAGGAACTGTGACTCAAAACCACAATGAGATACCATGTCATAACCCTGCAATAGCTACTATTCAAAAAATGGGAAATGCATTAGAAATGTAATCCCACTTATATACCCAAAGTATTGAAAGCAGAGATTTGCACAGATATTTGCACATTAATGTTCATAGTGGCATTTTCCACAACTGCTAAAAGATGGAAGAAACCTAAGTGTTCATCAACAGATGAATGGATAAACAAAATGCGGTATGTACATGCAATAAAATATTATTCAGCCATAAAATGGAATGAAGTTTTGATAAATGTCACAACATGGATGCACCTTGAAGACATCATTGAGAGTGAAATAAGCCAGAACAATGAGAAAAACATTGTATGACCATACTAATATGAAATAATTAGAATATGCTAATTATAGACTCAGAAACTAGAGTACAGGTTACAAGGGGTCAGGGTAGGCATAGGGAATGGAGAGTTAATACTCAATTGGTATGAAGTTCTATTTGGGGTAATGTAATAGTTTTGGTATTAAATGGTGGTGAGGTAGCACATCATTGTGCATATAATACACCACTGAATATATATATTTGTAAGTCGTTAAAATGACAAATTTTACATTGTATATATGCTGCCATAATTTACAGAAATTAAATAAAAACAAAATTATACAACATAATCATTGAACCCTAATGTAAACTTTGGACTGCAGTTAATAGTATAATTATAATAATAATGTTTCTTCAATTATATCAAAACTATCACAGGATGGAGATAATAGGGAAAACTGCTTGTATATATTGGAACTGTACTTTTTGCATGGTTTTTCTGTTAACCTACCACTTCTCTAATTTAAAAAAATGTATTTAAAAGACTTCTGAAACTCTCGAAAATACATTGTTTTTTTCATAAAAAATTTTTATTGAAGTATGTAATTCATACATGAACATACTTAAACAATAAGTATATACTAAAAGTTGTGAACTTATAAAACAAACATGTGTATCATCATATATGGCTTCTATACATCACCTTTACACCAACACCTTGTATTGTTGTGAAACATTTGTTACAAACTATGAATGAACATCGTCAAAATATTACTACTAACTACAGCCCATATCTTACGTTTGGGGTGTTTTCCCCCAACTCACCTGATTGTTAACACCCTGCAGTAGTATTGCATATTTGTTTTAGCTTATGAGAGAACGTTCTCATATTTGTTCTGTTAACCATAGTCCATCTCCTACCACTGGATTCCCTGTGTTATACAGCCCTATACTTTGTACAGTCCACTCAAAGTGTACACTCAGTGGCTCTCATTTACATCACAGAGTTGTGCTGTCATCACCTCAGTTAATTTTTTAGAATGTTTTCTTCACTCCAAGAGGAAAAATCCCCTACCTTTATATGCCCTTATTGTTATCCTTTAGAAATGATGTAATACCTTCTTTACCATTGCTGGAAAATCATTACAATATTACTATTAACGATTGTCCATAAGTTATATTAATTGTAATTTTCCCATGTATTACTATATTCTTAACACTCTAAAATACATTGTTTTTTAAAAAGTTTATAACTTTTATATTACTACATATAACACAAAGGTGATTCTATTAATTAGCACCACTCAATCTATGATCCACATGTTTTGAAATGTAAAGATTTTATTCTATAGTTCTAAATATTTGCTGAATTATAGCATATTTTTTTCTTTAATACATGAATTATGTGCTGTTGGAAGCAAAATTCCATGGTGTTTCTCCGTGCTTTGGGATGTTTTAATAGCAAACCTCCTTGGAAGCAAGAGATGTTTTCCATCAGATTTGTTTCCTTTTAGCAAAATTAAGAGAATGCACTCCTTTGTGGCAAAGATTGAACAGGTTTTCTGGAAGTTCTTTTATATGATTAGGTAATTTCTGAATTTAGTGGTCATCAGCTGTGACACAAACATATGTTTGCAACATGAAACTTGATCACTCCTCACGGCCCCCACAGGAAATTAAAGTGAATGTGAAGGTCACGCTGCTTATTGTGTCATAAGTAATACACAATTTACATTCAAGTGGTCTCATTGCCTTCTTGTCAATTGACTATAAGGAAGTGTAGCATATCAGTCTAGTTGCTTATACCATGCTTCTACTTGGGAACTTCTGGACCACTATATTAACATGCATTTTAATTTTGCACACATAAAGGATTCTTGCTTTTGTTTTTTTTTAAACTGCTTTCTAACTTAATGTGGTATAGTCAGAAAATATATATTAATGTTTGAAGTCTTTTGAAATTTGTTTGTGATCTAGAAATTTTCAAATTTTCTCATAAATGCTTGAGTGGTTAAAAGTAATTTGCCCCCTCCACTTCTGTGTGCTCTTGCAAACTGAATTTAGTTGGAAATTTTTAATCCACTGTAATTTTTAAAAATCTTTTAGCACAATATTTTAGAATATTATATTGAACAAAATTAGAGATTTATTTGAAATTATTGCTGTCACTTTATTTTGTGCTTTCCCCTAATCCCACTTTCACATGTATGTTGTTTTGGTTTCTTAGACTGCTAAAGCAAATACCATGAAATGGCTTGGCCTGAGCAATGGGAATATATTAGCTTACAGTTTTGAGGACGAGAAAATGTCCAAATCAAGGTATCATCAAGACAATGCATTCTTCCTGAAGACCAGCTGCTGGTGTCCCTGGAATCCTCTGCCAAATGGCAAGGCACCTGGAAGTATCTGCTGGCCTCTCCCTTCCTCTCAGGTTTCGTTGATTTCAGATTCTGGCTTCTGTGGCTTTCTCTCTCTCTGTGTATTCACTGCTTTTATAAAAGTCTCCAGCAAGAAGGTTAAGACCCATCCTGAATGAGGTAGGTAACACCTTAACTGAAGTAACCTCATCTAAACTTCCTACATACAATGGGTACACACCCATAAGAATGGATTAACTTTAGAACATGCTTTTCTGATGTACATATAGTTTTAAATCACCATACTCTAACCTACAGACCACCTCCCCAATGTTCTTTCTATATGCAAAATACATTATTTCGATCATAATATCCCAAAAGGATTAAGGCATTTCAGAATCAATACTTAGTAAAAAGATCAATACTCATCAAAATTGGTTATGGTTGTCATCTGTCCTGGGACATAATTCCCCTATGTGAATTGGTGAAACCTAGAGAACAAGTCATCTGCTTCCAATATACAAAGGAGGGACAATGTAATAGGAAAAAAATTCAAATTCACATAGAGAGAAATTAGAAAGAGGGCATGCTCAAGATTCCCAAACCCTTCTGAAACCCTGCAAGGCATACTCTATCAGATTTCAAGTTCTAAGGGTAATCCATGGGACAATGTTTTGTACTCCAGGCCTGGTGGAGTGGCAGCCTCAACCCTTTCAAGTGCATGTTTTCCCTGAAAACTGGGGTGGAGGCTCAACCCTCTCTAAGAATTGGAGTGATAGCTAGGCTCTACACAGTATCTCAGGAGGAGGCTCCACCCTCTGAGAAAACTGGGGTGGTGGCCAGACTCTTTGCCATCCTTGAGGAATATGCTCCACCCTTTCTGAAGATTGGGGTGACAGCCCTCTTCCTGAAAAATGGGGTGGAAGGCCTGCCCTCCCCAAGTACAGACTCAACCTTTCCACACACATGTGTGTGGGCTTGATATCTTGGCCAGAGAAGTTGTCTTTGGTCTAGACCTTAGCTTCCATGGTCCTGCCATGCAAGTGAGTTTTCCTTTAATCTGTCCCTATTCTGCCCCTTTTAGTCCAGGCTGGCAGTGGTCCCATTCATACAGATTTTGAAAAAAAAATATTGTTGGTTTTGAATGCCATACACAGGTGCCCAAACCATCAGACAGGAGGACTTTCCACAGACATTTCCTTCCCATCCTGGCTTGTGCTGAAATGAATGACTGGGCTGATGTTCAGTTGAACCCTTACAAGGAGCACTATTGTCTCAGGAATCACTTTCCAGAAGCTCAGAATTTTCCAAACCATCAGTTTTTTGGTGTCTTTGTGCCCAGGAGTTCAGTTCTCAGCTTGTCCCTTTCTTCTCTTGTTTTACTGTAGGCTTCCAGGAGAAGCCAGGTTGCACTTTGCACACTGAGCTTGGAAAGCTCAGCTAAATATCCCAAGTTCATCACTTCCAAATTCTGCCTTCAGAAATCAATTTTGCCAACTTCTCTGCCACTTTAAAACAAGGATCACCTTTCTTCCAATTTCCAATAACACCTCCCAATTCTTCCAGCCTCTACCCATTACCCAATTCCAAAGCTATTTCCACATTTTTGGTATTTGTAATAGCAGCATCCCACTATCCTATTACCAACATCTGTTTTAGTTTCCTAGGTGCTTAAAACAAACCATGAAATTGTCTGGCTTGAACAATGAGAATTTCTTACCTCACAGCTATCAGGCTGAAAAATGTCCAAATCAAGACATCACGAAGTTGATTTTTTCTTCCCAAAGACAGGCTGCCTGCACATGACAAAACACTGGGCAGCTCCTGCTGCTCTTTCCCTTCTTTTCCAGGTTTCATTGACTTAGCTTCTTACTTCCATGGTATTCTCTATCTTTTGCTGTATTCATTCACTTATGAATGATTCCAGGAAGAGGATGAGGTGGGTCACATGTTGACTGAAATACCTTCATCAAAGGTCCTACTTACAGTGAGTCCACACTTACAGGAATGGATTGACTTTAAGAACATGCTTTTCTAGGGTGAATACAGTTCCAAACCACCGCATATGTAAATATATATTCTTTCTTGCTTTCCTTTGGATTGCATTGCTGCCCTTTTTTACCTTCTTATTTTTCTTCTAAAAGTTTGGAAATTGCAGGTGTTATTCCATTTTTAGTGTTTTCCCCGAGATTTTCACATGCATATTTAATTTTAAAACTCTAAATTTAATCAATTTGTCTTCTCACTTTCCAAACAGGAAAAGATATAAAAGATTTTCAAATTTTTAATACCATATCCTAATACATTTTTGTTATCTTCAATTTTACAAAACATGTTATTATTATATTATACAGTGAATTGCTGCATATATTTTTATTAGTAATCTAGTTCCACATGACAAATTGTCCCCAAACCACAAACATTTATTATCTCACAAAGTGGAATCTCAGCACGTTTTAGCTGGGTGCCTCTCACCCAGAGTGTCTCATATCATTGCAATGGGCGTGTCACCAAGACCTGAGGTCATCTCAAGCTTTGACTGAGAGAGGATCTGCTTCCATGCACATTCATACAACTGTTACCAGGTCCTGAAGATCCACTTACAAACTCACTCATGTAACTATTGGCAAACTTCAGATCCTTACTGGAAACACTATTTCAGTGCTACAAGAACCTCTTCCATAGGGCTACACATAACATGGCAGATTGCTTTCCCTGAAAGAGGGCTCCAGTAGAGGGCTCTAAGATTGGGATGCAAAAGTTAGAGATGGTGCAGGCCTAAAGAAGCCACAGTCTCTTCATAACCTAATTAGGGAAACTACTTCCCAGCATTTTTACCTTATTCTGTTTTCAGAAGTGAATTACTAGGGGAAGCAGATGTGGCTTAAGCAGTTAGGTGCCTGCCTACCACATGGGAGGTCCCAGGTTCAGTTCCTGGTGCCTCCTAAAGAAGATGAGCAAGACAGCGAGCTAACACGACAGACTGGAATGGCGAGCTGATACAACAAGGTGATGCAACGAGGAGACACAACAAGGAGATACAATGAGAGACACAACAAGCAAAGAGTGGAGGTGGCTCTAGTGATTAGGTACCTCCCTCCCACATGGGAGGTCCTAGGTTCAGATCCTAGTGTCTCCTAAAAAATAAGACGAGCAGACACAGAGAGCACACAACGAACAGACAAAAAGAGTAGAAAGCGAGTGCAAACAACAAGGGGGAAGGGAGAGAGAAATAAATAAAATAAATCTAAAAAAACCCGAAGTGAATTACTAGGTGTTGCTCACATTCAAGGGAAAAGGATTACACAAGGACATGAACATCAGGATGTTGGTGGCCATATTAGATACTGACTATGCACAATCATAAATTTATGTACAATCTTATATTGTATTTATGCACAGTCATAAATTCCTTGACTCACTGTATCTTCTTGTACCTACAACTGCTTTTCTATAATTAATTTCTTTATTCCTGGTATTCATTCTTTAACATTTCCATTCATTAGGGCAGTAAACTTAGTAGTAAATTTTTTTTAATTTCCTTATTATCCCATCATTCTTGAAATACTTCTTGGTAATTATGCATTCCACACTCTAACCTCATCATTCTCTTCACCATTTTCTATGACTCTATTCACATCTATGATGTTATTTCTTCCTATCTATACAGAGACACTTCTCCAGCTGGTTTACCTCTTCTACATCTTTCAAGACACAATTCAAATATTTCTTTCTCTGGAATAGATAGTCTTTCTCAAGCCCTCTTAGCTCCCAAGTTTCCCTTACATGTTTCTTGTATCATAATTATATCACTCTAGTTTAGTTATTTGTTTAATATATCTTTGTCCCCACCAATCTCCAAAGTACCAGCAATGAAGAGACAGGCCTTCATCTATTTGAATTGGAAGATACTGTTTATAGCCATGACTCGCAATAATCAGCTATGGCACATTGGGCAGCAACTTTCCACTCTGGACTTCAATTTTCTCACCTGTATAATGTTGGTGTTGGAATAGTTAATCATTGTGGTCTTTCCAGAACTATAAAACTTCTTAATAATATCTGTAATCACAATTGAAAACAAGAAAATGATAAAAAAAAATACTTGAACATGGAGAATTAGAATATTCCCTAGTTTTTTCCAAGCAGGGCTGGAAAAAATTCATAATAGTAACAATTAAATAAAAGAAATATAATAGATGATCTTGTTTAGAAACAAATATCTGAATTTTTGGAACAATTTTTCTTCAATTTCTTCAGGGACAGAAGGGTTATTCCAAATATCCATTTGTTTTCAATTTTCCTATGGATGTTGGATGATGGAATGTATATAATGGTATATTCAGAGTGCTACCCCAAGATTTCTTTATTATTTCTTAGAAGCTTTTACAAAGCCTAATTCTAATTCATACATTATGAAATTGCTTACCAAATACTTCTGTAATAAAATGTTGCTCTGAAGGACTCAGGCAAAATAAACAAAATGTATATTCAAAAAATAAAAGTGTGATATTAATATCTAATAAATAGCTTTGGTATTATGTCTCCAATCCTCCTAATGTTATGTTATATGTTAAAATAAATATTGTAATTCAAATGAAAGTGCAAATGTAACTCTTCTTTAACTTTCACAATAAAATGTCATAAATGTTTTGCTTAAGGCTTTGCATTACATGTCACTTAGGAGCTCAATGTATTTTTTTTTTCTTATAATTTATCACTTTACCTTGATGCCCTGACTTTTTCTCCTATTTCTCTTTCATTAATTTCAAATTGTCTTTCATGTTGTTTCTAGCTTCATTTGTAATTCTCTATTTCATTTTTCATACTGTAACTTATTACACAATTAAGTTTTTCCGTGTAAATGTTGAAAGATTTATCCTGTTATTGAAGCTTGATGCAAAAATAGACAGTGTTATTTGAGATTATTAATCATACAGACAGTTAAATTAAGTTCAGAAACATATTTCAGTTTCTCATTAATATTGTTTTTCCATGTATATATATATATACATATAAAATGATCTGATATTCTTGGTTGCAAAAACTTTTTGGGGAGAGGATGTGGCTCAAGTGGTTGAGCACCTGCTTCCCACATGGGGCGTCCTGGGTTCGGGTCCGGGTGCCTCCCGAAAACAAAACAAAACAAAAAATAACAAACAATGAGCAAACAAATGAAAAAACAACCCAGGAGAGCTGATGTAGCTCAGTGGTTGAGTGCCAGCTTCCCACATATGAGGTCTTGGTTTCAGGCTCCAGTACCTCAAAAAAAAAACAAAAACAAAAAGACTTTTATTGATTACTTGCTTTTTCATCACTTGATTTTTCTTTTGGTACTATTACTTTTAAAATAAAATAATATAAAACTCAATAAATAACAACTTCTGAACAACAGAGGAATAGAGTGGGGAATAGGGTTGAATAGGCATAAATAATTAATAAAATATTATATTAATTATTAATATATAACTACAGATTACTATATCATTATTAGAGTAATTAAATTCCAAAGATATTCTGAGAGATATTAAAGCAGCAGCTATTACTTTAATTATTTTAAAAATTCCTTTATCGAAAGGAATTAAGCTTTAGTTTTCAACTCAAAGTTTAGAAAGAATAAATCTCACTGAATAAAAGTGAAATTATTTGATTGCATAAGTATAATCACTGTTTTCAGAGATCATTCACAGAGGAAACCATGAAAGACTTAAGAGCAGTAAATTGTTTGTTTTAAAATATTACTTAATGATGGCTACATTTTAGATTAGAATGTTTAGATTGATGATAAAAATCCATTTTATAAATAACTAAACTGTGGGGATAATTAAAATAATAGCTAGAATGCAAAAAAGTTAACATTAAAGAAACTTTATAATTCCTTATTATCTTCACTGCAGATATTATCCAATGACACAGATTTATGAATTCAAAAAATTATTTTCTTAGTGAGATTTCATCACTTCCATTTCTTTACAATTTCTATGTCTCACATTAAGATCTTTTTGCTTTGTAGGAGCATATGGCAAGCATAATAGAGAGATATTAAATGATAATTTCAATAATCTGGTAAAGTTTATTTTTTATCTATTTTTATTTAATGTTAGGGAAATGATATTGTCAGATTAAATTTTAGAGAGATGTATCTGGTGTCCGTACGGAGAATGGATTTAAACATTGTAAATCTAGAGGCAGAGAGGCCCAACACTGGTTATGGAAGGAGGTGGCATGAACCTGAACAATGAGATAAATTTCTCACAAGCTAAAATGGTGCATTTAGGCTTCAGATATATTTAAGGATACAGGATCTGTAGAATATTTGGATATTCTACTATCCAAATATTCTACTGCTATTTTGTGTTCAATATGAGAATTACAGAGGATTCTAGGAAAGACACAGACTTCTGCATTGATGAACTTAATAAGAAGCAAAATTTTCAATTGGTATTGGAAATATATAGTCATATAAAGAAGTAGAGGTACAGTCTGTAATGATAAATTTGGTTAATGACTTTTTAATTACTTTTGCAATGCAGCCACATAATTGATAATAAATATTATGTGTTACTATTATGTTCTCATTAATAGGGAATAATTTTAATCTTCAACTTTGTGTCACAAAGAATAAGTAATTTAAGCATTTATTTTTCACAATGTATTAAACATTTGCTTACCAAAAATGAAAAAGAATAATTAATAATCAAATACCTGGAGTGGGCCATTGTACAAGCATAAAAGTAATGGAATAAGTCTCAAAATGAATAACTGATATTTAACTTCATTAATATTTAAAACTTTTGGTATTTAAAGGCTTTAAAAGTTTATTTGGATCATAGGGCAGTTCTATATTCAGCTTCTTGGAAACAGCCCAAGTGTCAATGAACCAATGAATGGATAAACAAAATGTCCTATATACACACAATGGAATACTATTCAGGTATAAGAAGAAATGAAATTGGGATGCATATGAGAACATGGATAAACCTTGAGGATATTATGTTGGGGGAAATAAGCCAGAACAAAAGGACAAATATTTTATGGCCTCACTAATATGAACTAAATATCATGAATAAACTCATGGAGGTAAATTCTAGAATATAGATTACTAGGAAACAGAATGTGGGTTGAGAATAGGAGCTGATGCCCAATGTATGGAGAATTTTTATTAAGATTAATTGTAAAAGTGTGGAAATGAATAAAGTTGAGAACAACACATAATGAGTATAACTAATAGTGCTGATTTATAAATGTGATTGTGGCTGAAAGGGGTAGTTTGGGGATGTAAATGTCAGTTGAAAGGAAACCAGAGATGGGCAAGATAGCGTCAGCTTAGGAGGGCAACTGCGGACAGCTCCCAGAACACGGTGGATAGTGGACGGGGTCCTGCACGGGGGTCTGTGCTGTGGGCGTGTGGAGTGAGAAGCTTGGGACATCTATCTGGGCAGATCGACGGCGTGGACTGAACCATAGAGATTCTTGAGTTTTAAGCCTGCCTGTGGTGGTTAACACAGTCGGCTGACCCCCACCCTTACGGGGAGGAAAAAAAAAAGCTGGTTGGAAGCGCGACTCCCGTCCGGTAACTGGGTAACCTGGACTGGCGGGAGAGGACATTTTCTGAGGGGGGAGCTCTGG
>JAQZBX010068565.1:0-15729 GCA_029593785.1 Cabassous unicinctus | reverse complement strand
TTTACTTTCTTGATAACATCCTTTGAGGTGGTAAGGGTTTCAATTTTGAAGAGATCCCATTTATCTATTTTTTCTTTTGCTGCTCGTGCTTTGAGTGTGAACTTCATGAAACCATTTCCTATTACGAGGTCCTGTAGTTGCTTCCCTACATTATCTTCCAAGGTCTTTATGGTCTTGGCTCTTATATTTAGATCTTTGATCCATCTTGAGTTGATTTTTGTATAAGGTGTGAGATGGAGATCCTCTCTCATTCTTTTGGATATGGATATCTAGTTCTCCAAAAACCATTTGTTGAAAAGGCCATTCTCTCCCAGTTGAGTGGGCTTGGTGGCCTTGTTGAATATCAGATGACCGTATATGTGAGGATCTCTATCAGAACTCTCAATTCAGGTTCATTGGTCGGAGTGTCTATCCTTGTGCCAATGCCTTGCAGTTTTGACCACTGTAGCTTTGTAGTATGTTTTAAAGTCAGGTAGTGTGATACATCCAATTTCATTTTTCTTTTTAAATATGTGTTTGGTGATTCGGGGCCTCTTACCTTTCCAAATAAATTTTGTAGTTTGTTTTTCCAATTTAGTAAAAAATACTGTGTTGATTTTTATTGAGATTGCATTAAATCTGTAGATTAGTTTGGGTAGGATAGACATCTTAATGATGTTTAGCCTTCCTATCCATGAACAAGGAATAGTCTTCCATTTATTTAAGTCTTCTTTGATTTCCTTTAGCAGTGTTGTGTAGTTTTCTGTATATAAGTCCTTTACATCTTTAGTTAAATTTATTCCTAGGTATTTGATTGTTTTAGTTACTATTGTAAATGGTATTTTTTTCTTGATTTCCTCCTCAGATTGCTCGTTATTGGTGTACAGAAATGCTGCTGATTTTTGAACATTGATCTTATCGCTGATGACTTTACTGGACTCATTTATAAGTTCTAGAAGCTTTGTTGTAGATTTCTCAGGGGTTTCTATGTATAGGATCATGTCGTCTGCAAATAGGGAAATTTTTACTTCTTCCTTTCCAATTTTGATGCCTTTTATGTCTTTTTCTTGCCTCACTGCTTGAGCAAGTACTTCTAACAACATGTTAAATAGGAGCGGTGATAGTGGGCATTCTTGCCTTGTTCCAGATCTTAGAGGGAAAGCTTTTAGGATTTCACAATTGGAGATGATGTTAGCTGTGGGTTTTCATATATGCTCTTTATCATGTTTAGAAAGTTTCTTTCTATTCCTATCTTTTGCACTGTTTTTATCAGGTAAGGGTGCTGTATTTTGTCGAATGCTTTTTCTGTGTCTGTAGAGATGATCATGTGATTTGTTTTCTTTCAATCTGTTTATGTGGTGTATTACATTGATTGATTTTATTATGTTGAACCATCCTTGCATAACTGGGGTGAAACCCATTTGGTCCTGGTGTATAATTCATTTGATATGCTGTTAAATACAATTAGCAAGTATTTTGTTGAGGATTTTAGCATCTAGGTTCATCAGAGAGATTGGTCTGTAATTTTCCCTTCTTGTGGCATCTTTTTTTGGCTTTGGTATTAGCGTAATGTTGGAATCATAGACTGAGTTAGACAATGTTCCTTCTACTTCTATTTTTTGGAAGAGCTTAAGCAGGATTGGTGTTAGTTCTTTCCGGAATGTGTGGTAGAATTCACCTATGAAGCCATCTGGTCCTGGGCTCTTCTTAGTTGGGAGGTTTTTGATGACTGAGATAGAATCTATCTCTTTACTTGTAATTGGACTGTTGAGTTCTTCAATTTCTTCTTTCATCAATGTAGGCTGCTTGTGAGTTTCTAGGAATTTGTCCATTTCCTCTAAATTATCATTCTTGTTGGCATATAATTTTTCAAAGTATCCTCTTATGATACTCTTTATTTCCGTGGTGTCAGTGGTGATATCCCCTTCCTCATTTCTTATTTTGTGTATTTGCATCTACTCTGTTTTTTTCTTTGTTAGTCTGGCTAAAGGTTTGTCAATATTATTGATCTTCTCAAGGAACCAGCTTTTTGTTTTGTTTATTTTTTCTAGTGTTTTCTTATTTTCTATTTCATTTAGTTCTGTTCTCATCTTTGTTATTTCCTTCCTTTGGGGTTAATTTTTTTGTTGTTTTTCCAATTCCTCCAGGTCTGCAGTTAGGTCTTTGATTTTAGCTCTTTCTTCTTTTTTGATATATGCATTTATGGCTATGAATTTCCCTCTCAGTTCAGCTTTTGCTGCATCCCATAGGTTTTGATATGTTTTAATGTCATTTTCATTTGTTTCATGGTAGTTACTGATTTCTTCTGAGATTTCCTCCTTGACCCAATGTTTGTTTAATAGTATGTTGTTTAACTTCCTTATCTTTGTGCCTAATCTGGTTCCCTGGCCCGAATTGATTTCTAATTTCATTCCATTGTGGTCAGAGATGTTACTCTGTATAATCTCAATCTTTCTGAATTCATTGAGATTTTTTCTGCGGCCTAACATGTGGTCTATCTTGGAGTATGATCCATGTGCACTCGAGAAGAATGTATATCCCGCTGTATTGGGGTATAGTGTTCTGTGCATGTCTATTAGGTCCAGATCATCTAATGTGTTAACCAATATCTTTGTTTCTTTATTGATTCTTTGTTGAGACGTTCTGTCTGATGGTTGTAATGATGTATTAAAGTCCCCCACTATAATTGTAGAGGCATCTATTTCTCCACTTAGTTTTTCCAGTGTTTGCCTTGTGTATTTTGAGGTGCTCCTGTTAGGTGCATAAATGTTTATGATTGTTCTTTCTTCTTGAAAGATTACCCCTTTCAATAATATGTAGCGTCCATCTTTATCTCTCACAATAGTTTTGCACTTAAAGTCTATTTGTCCTATATTTTCTCCTGCCCTTTTTTGGTTATTGTTTGCTTGTAAGATTGTTTTCCAGCCATTCACTTTCAGCCTCCTTGAAATCTTGGATCTAAGGTTGGTTTCTTGTAGACAACATATAGATGGGTCATATTTCCTAATCCATTCTGCCAATCTGTGTCTCTTGACTGGTAAATTTAATCCATTAACATTCAGTGTTATTACTCTCAAGGAATTATTTACATTAGCCATATTTTCTTTGGGTTTATGTGTCATATGTTGTTTTTATTTCTCTTTTTGTTTTTTTAGTTGCTCTTACACTCTCTTACAGCTCTCTCTCCTGTTTTTTCCTTTCAACCTACAGAAATCCTTTTAGTATTTCTTGAAGGGCACGTTTCTTATTGGCATACTCTCTTAATTTTTGTTTATCTGTGAATATTTTGAACTCTCCATCATTTTTGAATGCCTGCTTTGCTGGATAGAGAATTCGTGGCTGGAAGTTTTTTTCTTTACCTTAACTATGTCGTACCACTGCCTTCTTGCCTCCATGATTTCAGATGAGAAATCAATACTTAATCTTATTGTGCTTCCCTTGTTTGTGATGGTTCTCTTTTCTCTTGCTGCATCCAGTATTTTCTCTTTGTCTTGAGCATTGGACAGTTTGACAAGTATATGTCTTGTAGTAGGCCTCTTGGTATTTATACTGTTTGGGGTGTGCTGTGCTTTCTGGACTTGTACATCCATCTCCCTCAATAGGGTTTGGAAGTTTTCAGTCATTATTTCCTCCAACACTCTTTCTGTCCCCTTTCCCTTCTCTTCTCCCTCTGGGATGCCTATAATGCATATATTTGTGTGCTTTATGTTGTCATTCAAATCTCTAATTCCTTGCTGGATTTTTTCTCTCTTTTTATCTATCTGTTCTACTATCTGTTTGATTTCAGATGTACAGTCTTCCACAACACTAATTCTTTCCTCTGCATGTTCAAATCTACTGTTATGTTCTTCCAGTGTATTTTTGATTTCTTGGATTGTGCCATTCATCACCACCATATCTGTTATCTTTATATGCATGTTTACAATTTCCTCAGTATGTTTGCCCAGTGTCTTCTTAATATCCGTAATCTCTTCCTTCACTTCATTAAGTTGGTCCATGATATTTGTTTGGACAGCTTTGATTAGTTTTTCAATGTTCTGCACCTCTTCATGGTTTTTAGTTTGTTCATTGGACTGAGCCATGTCTTCCTGTTTCTTAAAGTGATTTGTAATTTTTTGTTGCTTTCTCGTCATCTTTTTATCTTGATAAGTTTTTTCAGTTGCTTAGCTTCTCTCTTTACTCTGTGGTTTTATTTAATTGCTGTTTATGTGTGTGTGTTAAGTTTTCTCTTTGACACTTTGCTTTTCTTATTCTATTTCATTGTTGTTGTGTATGTTCCCTTGGAAGAAAAAATTAGGGCCAGAGAAAGTGAAAGAGGTAATAAAACTAAAAGGGCAATAGTAATAATAATAGTAATTATTAGAAGAGGAACCATTGAAGACCTTGGAAAGCGAATATTTAACTCTTGTAAGCAGTATAGAGTCATAGGAATAGAAAAGTGGGGTACCAACAAAGAAATGAGAAACCAAATAGAGAAAAATATATATACTTAATTAAAAGGCCAGTATGATGAGGAGAGAGGGAAAGAGAAAAGACAAAAAGAAAAAAGTTAATAAAAGCAAGAAAACAGGATAGATGAGGTAGAAATAAAAACCAAAAAAATTGGGGACTAAACAAAGAGAGGTGGAATGTAAGAACAACAACAGAAAACAAAAGGCAGAATTATGAGGGAAGGAAAAGAGATAGCTTTGGTACACAAAATCGTTATACACAGAAAATGGGAACTCAGGGAAGAGGAAACACAAGAATCAAGCCAGCAGCACCTTGAGGAATTTATCTCTTCATCCAACTCCCTCCAGATTGATTCCCTGAAGCCTACTACTCTGTCAGTTCCCAAAACAGCTCACTCAGGCAGGATCTTTCCCCTTCTCAGCTGTTTTTTGTGGGAGAGATCTGCCTATGTTCCTTTGGAAAGAAAAAAAATTAGGACTGGATAAAAGGAAAGAGACAGGAAGACAAAAAGAATAATAGTAATGGTATTAGTAAATGGCAGGAGAGCAAACATGCAAGACCTAGGAAACTGAAAAATTAACACAAGTAAGAAGCACAGAGGAATAAGATTAGGAAAGTGGAATTGAAGCAATTAAACAAGAAACAGAATAGAGAAACAAATATGTAGAATGAGCGAAATGCTGGAATGGTGAGTGAGAATAGGTGAAAAGAAAACAGAGAAGAGAGAAAGAAAAAAGTAAGAAAGAGAAAGTATGCAGAGAAAAAGGGAGAGAAGGAAAAATACAAACAAGAAAAATTGGAGACCAAATAACAGACGTGGAATGAAAGAACAACAATGGAAAGCAGAAGGTATAAAGATGAATGGGTGATAAGAAATAGTGTACATAGAATAGATCAGTAACCAAAAGAATAAAAGAAAGAAAAAGAAAACATAAACAAGCAGAGAAAGAAAGGGAGGGGACACAAAACAAGCAAGAAACAAGACAGCAGCAACTAGTTTTTTAAAGAAAGGAGACAGAAGGAAAAAAAAAAAACATAGAAAAACAGCCTTCTTTCTTAGACCCCTAAGGATCTTCTCAGGCTGCTGGTGTTCCTCAATCACTCACCCTGCAGCCTGCCCTCTGCTGGTTTTGCACTGGGTTTTAGTAGTAAAGCAAGGGAAATAAAAGAAAATTAACTTTTTTTTTCTTAAATAAGAGATCCAATTAAAGCTAATACAAAGAAAATGTCTATATGTTCCTTGTCATAAAGTTTCAGTTGGATGCCTGATAACCTGGTGAATCTCTTCTCAAGGAATAGCGAGGAATCGAACCAGGAATTCTCCCATGGAACTATTCTTAGTCTTTAGGTGAATTAGCCTTTCAGAAGGCTGTCCACCCCTTTTCCCTTGGGCAGGTTAGATCCCCTATAGTCAGCTGGAGTGGTGCTGATCGCCGCCTGTCTCTGCCTCCTCTCTGATGTAGTTAATTCCTCTCTTTACCTAGGTGACTGGGCATGACCACCAGCCTGGGACGATCCCCTTCCCCTCTCCCTGTTGAGTCAGGGGAACCTTCCAATATTCAAGGGGACCCAGATGGATAAACTCGCTGCAAAAAAATCGCCCTCCGCTCTCCCAGAACCCTCTTCCTCACAGGGAATCTGCAGTCACACTCCTGTTTTGAGCAAGGAGCTGGGTCATCACATAGTCTATCCACCCTGAGGGCCAGTGTGCCCCTTCCAGTCACTGAGGTATGCAACCTCCGATTATTCCTGGCTTCCGTTTCTGTCCGGTACCCTCCTAGATGACTCAGAGCACTTCCCTCGGAGATAGACGTCTGCTCTACTCTCACTTAGATACAATTCACCAGGAGTTTTACCCTAGCTTAATATCTCCGGGATGGGGGAGGGGAGCCTTTCCTGGCAGCCGGGAGGTTTAATAACTCACGATTACTTGTTTTGGCTTCTTCGTGTCTCTGACCCTCGCTCTTCTGGAGTTAGTAAACAGTGTCCTGGTTTGCTGTGCCCCAAAGCAGGTCCCGGCAGCCTCTGATTTTTCTTTGTTGTTTTAGTCAGTGCTAAGATTTATATGTCTAACCCATTGGCCATGTTCCCACAATCATATCACTGTTTTTTATCCATTCATCAGTTGATGGACATTGGGGTTACTTCAATCTTTTGGCAATTTTGAATAATGTCAAAATGAACATCCGTGTAAAAATATCTTTGTGAGTTCTTGCTTACATTTCTTTTGGATATATACCTAGAAGTGGGATTGCCAGATCATATGGCAATTATACACTCAACTTTCTGAGGAACCAATGAACTGCTTTCCACAGCAGCGGCACCATTTTACAGTCCCACCAACAATGAAAAAGTATAACTATTTCTCCATATCCTCTCCAACACTTTGTTATTTTCCATTCCTTGCATAGTAGACATTCTAGCAAGTATGAAATGGTATGTCATTTTGGTTTTGATTTACATTTCCTTAATGGCTAATGATGTTGAACAACTTTTCATGTGCTTTTTGGTCATTTTTATATCTTCTTTGGAGAATGTATGGTCAAGTCTTTTGCCTATTTTTTAATTAGGTTGTTTGTCTTTTTGTGGTTATGTTGTATTTCTTTATATATTCTTGATACTAAACTCTTATTGGATACATGGTTTTCAAATATTTTCTCCTGTTCTTTAGGTTGTCTTTATACATTTATAATGATGTCCTTTGATGCACAAAAGTTTTTTCATTTTGATTAAACTTCATTTACTATTTTCTTCTTTTGTTGTTCATGCTTTGTGTAGTCTAAGAAACCATTGTCTAACCAAGTTTCCAGAAGATGCTTCTCTATGTTTTCTTCTAGGAGTTTTATAATTCTGGCTCTTATATTTAGGTCTTTGATCCATTTTGAGTTAATTTTTATACATTGTGTTAGCAGATGTCCATCTTCCCATTCTTTTGCATTTGGATAGTCATTATTTTCTAACACCATTTGTTTAAGAGACTGTTTCATGGACTTGACACCCTTTGTAAAAAACATCAATTGGCCATAGATGTGGGGGATTATTTCTGCACTCTAAATTCCATTACAGTGGTGTATATGATCAACCTTGCGCCACACAAAGGTGTTTTGATTATTTTAGCTGTGTGATAAGTTTTTTTTTTAGATACCAGGCCTGGGGATTGGACCCAGGACTTCATATGTGGTATGCCAGTGCTCAACCACTTGAGATATACCAGCTCCCATAATAAGGTTTAAAATCAGGAAATTTGATTCCTCCAAATTTGTTCTTCATCAAAATGTTTTTGTCTAATCAGGGCAATTTATCATTCCATATAAGTTTGATGATTGGCTTTTCCATTTCTGCAAAGAAAGTTATTGGAATTTCAATTGGGATTGCATTGTGTCTGGTGTAATTGACATCTTAATAATGCTTAGTCATCCAATTCACCAACATGGATTGTCTTTCGATTTATTTAGGTCTTCTTTGATTTCTTTTAGCAATGCTTTGTAGTATTCCTTGTTAAGTCCTTGACAACCTAGGTTGAATATGTTTCTAGATATTTGATTCTTATATTTGCTATTTTAAATGGACTTTTTTCTTTATCTCAGATTTTTCAGATTTTTCATTACTAGTATATGGAAACACTACTGAATTTTGTGTATGACCTTGTACCCCACCATTTTTGCTGAATTTGTTTATTAGCTCTGGGAGGTTTTTCTTGTGGATTTCTTCAGGATTTTACATATATAGGATCATATCACCTACAAATAGGGAAAGATTTACTTCATGACTTCATCTTTTCCAATTTAGATTTTATTTCTTTTTCTTGCCTTATTGCTCTGGCTAGAACTTCCAATACAATGTTGATAAACTGTAGTGTTAATGGGCATCCTTTTCTTGTTCCTGATCTTAAAGTGAATGCTATCAGTCTTTTGCCTGCAAGTATGATGTTAGTTGTAGGTTTTTCTTATATGCCCTATCTTGTTGAGGAAATTTCTTTCTATTCTTATTTCTCTAAGTGTTTTTATTAAGATGGGATGCTGGATTTGTATAATGACTTTTTGGCATTTATTGAGATATTCAGGTGTTTTTCCCTTCATTCTATTAATATGGTATATTGCATTAATTGATTTTCTTAAGCTGAACCATCCTTGCATACCTGGGATAAATCCCACTTTAAACATGTTGTATACATCTTTAATGTGCTATTGGATTAATTTTGCTAGTATTTTGTTGAGGAGTTTTGCATTTATATTCATAGGGCTATTGGTTTATAATTTTTATTTCTCTTAATATAGTTATGTGGCTTTGGTATTACGATGATGTTGGCCCCATGGAATGAGTCAGGAAGTTTTCTCTCCCCTTTAATTTTATGGAAGTATTTGAGCAGAACTGATATTACTTCTTCTTGGAATATTTGGTAAAATTCACCAGTGAAGCCATATGGTTGAGGGCTTTTCTTTGTTGGTAGGTTTTTGATTACTAATTCAATCTCTTTATTGTTATTGGTCTGTTGAGATTTTCTATTTCTTTTTCAGTCAGTGTAGATAGTTTTTGTGTTTCTAGGAGTTTGTTCATTTCATCTAGTTTATCTAATTTGTTGGTATATAGTGGTTCATATTATCCTCTTATAATCCTTTTTATTTCTGTGAAGTCAGTAGTAATTTCCCCCTTCATTTCTAATTTTATTTATTTGCATCCTCTCTCTTTTCTCTGACTAGTCTAGCTAAATGTTTGTCAGTTATATTGCTATTTTCAAAGAACCAAATTTGCTTTTGTTGATTCTCTCTATTGTATTTCCCCCCCTAGTTCATTTATCTCTGTCTTAGTCTCTATTGTTTCTTCCTTTATACTCATTTTAGGTTTAGTTTGCTCTTCTTTTTCTAGATCATCCAGATGTGATTTGAGGGTTCTTGTTCGAGATTGTTTTTTCTTTTTTAATGTAAAAATTTGGACCTAAAAATGTCCCTCTCAGCACTGCCTTTGCTGTATCCCATAAATGTTGGTATGTCGTGTTTTTGTGGGAACACTTTGGTTAAACTAAGTAACAGTATAAAGTAAGAAAGTTCTTATTGTTTTAAGCAGGAACTGATTACAGCAGCTTTTTCTCATGCAGCAGTATTTTGCTTGTGCAGCAAAGCAGGTTTTAAACTGTTACAAAGGTAGTTTAACCAAAGTGTTCCCACATGTTTTCATTTTCATTTGTCTCAAGATATTTCCTAATTTCCCTTGTGATTTCTTCTTTGACCCATTGGTTGTTTAAGAGTGTGTTATTTTATTTCCATATGTCTGTGAATTTTTCAGTTATCCCTATGTTATTGATTTCTAGTTCAATGCATTGTAGTCAGAGAGGATACATAGTATGATTTCAGTGTTTTTTAATTTTTTGAGACTTGTTTTGTGACCTAAGATATGTTCTATCCTGGAAAGTGATCTATTTGTATTAGGGAAAAATATAATCTGCTGGATAAAGTGATTTATATATTAGATCTAGTTGGTTTATATTACCATTCATGACTTCTACATGAATGTAGAACTTTCTCTACAAGTAGAGCAAGTTCCTATATAGTGTGTCATGGGAACATAGGCTCAGGAAAAACAGAAACTTTCAGTAAATGACTGCTTTATTACTTACACAGCACAAAGGGTCCAAAAGAGCATGGGAAGAGATTCAATCATGGCCGGTGTCCTTGGAAGGCCAACTGCTTGTATCAGGGTTGGTGGATGGCAACTCCACATGTCCCAGTTTGTGCAGAAGAGGAGAGACAAATCTGTGCTGCCCAAGGGGGAAAGAGTTCCCAATGCTGATAAGTGGGTAGGACTGCTTATTTCTGGTTTCTAGCTTTAAGGTATGGTCAGGCCTTTTCATTAGATGTAATGCCTTCCCTGGGCTATGGAATGTTAACATATTGAAACATCTGTACAAAATAGAAAAGGGAAATGGCTAGGTAAGGGCTAGAAGATGGCTACTAGGTGTGTTTGTGACTTTCCCAGCAATTATATCCTTCTTAGTTCATAGTAAAGTTTTTTACTTAAAGCCTATTTTAGCTGACATTAATATGGCTACTCCAGTTCTGTTTGGCATGGTATATATTTTTTTCAACCTTTCACTTTCAATTTTCTTGTGTCTTTGAATTTAATGTGAGTCTCTTATAAACAGTATATAATTAGGTCGTGCTTTTTTTCCCCATTCAGCCAATCTATGCACTTTGGAGAATTTAATCTCTTTACATTTAAAGCAACTACTGATAATGCAGGACTACTTTTTATTTTTTGTCATTTTGTATTTTGTTCTTTGAAAGTCTTTCTCCCTTTTCCCTGTCTTCTTCTGCTAAAGCAAGGGTTCTTAACAATGGGTCCATGAGCTTGGATTGAAATTTAAAAAAACATTATTCTTGTGGGGACGTTTTGGTATGGGTGTGATATATTTATTAAATAATGCACAGTATAGTATGAACTTAGTAAGGAGTCCATGGTTTTCACCTGACTGGCAAAGGGGTTCTTGGAACAAAAAAGGTTGAGAACCCCTGTGCTAAAGGCTCCTTTCATATTTATTTGTGTTTTATATTGTACCATTTATGTTTCTTTTAATTTCTTTCAGTATTTATTTTTCATATAATTTCCTTGTGGTTATCATGGGGCTTAAATTTAACATCTTAAATCTGTAACAGTCATGTTTGATTTGATATAAACTTAACTTCAATAGCATACACATACACTGTTTCTATACCCCACTGTCCCCCATCTTTTTGTTGTACTTGTTAAATATTATATCTTTATACATTTTATGTTCAAAACCACAGATTTATCATAATTTGTGCACATTTGAATTTAAAAATCTGCAAGAAATAAAAAGTGGAGATACATACTGAAAAATACAACAGTATTGACATTCATAACTACTCATATGGCTAGTTATACCAGAAATACTTATTTCTAAATGCTACTTCAATCCACTGTCTAGTGTCCGTTCCTTTCAGTCAGAAAAGCTCCCTTTAACATTGCTTGTAGTACAGGTGTAGTGGTGATGAAATCCCTCATCTTTTGTTTACCTGGGAATGTCTTAATTTCACTCTCATTTTTGTAAGACTCTCTTGCTGAATGTAAAATTCTTTGTTGGCAACCATTTTCTTTCAACACTTTAAATATTTTATCCCACTGTCTTTTTGCCTCCATTGTTTCTTAAGAAAATTGACACTCTTATTGGGACTTCTTTGTATGTAACATGTGCCTTTTCTCTTGCAGCTTTCAGAACCCTCTTCTTGTCCTTGGTATTAGACAGTTTGGTTACTATGTGCCTGGGCATGTTCTCTTTGAGTTTAATCTGCTTAGGATTTGTTCATATTTTGAATGTGCATATTATGTCTTTTGTTAAATTGGGGAAGCTTTCTGCCATTTATTCTTTGAATATTCCTTCTGCTCCTTTCTTTCTTTCTGTAATTCTTATAATGTGTATATTGGTATGTTGCATGTCTCAAAGGTCTCTTAGGCTCTCTTCACTTTTTTATTCCTTTTTCTTTCTGCACTTAAGTCTGAATCATTTCAACTGTGTTATCTTTGACTTCACTGCTTCTTTCCTCTGCCAACTCCTGTCTGCTGTTGAAACTCTCTAGGGGATTTTTCATTCCAGTTATGGTGGAATGTTTTCTCAACTCCAGTATTTCTATTTGGTTCTTTTTTAAAATTTTCTATCTCTGTATTGAGATTCTAATATTGTTCATTCATTATTTTCCTGATATCTTTTAGTTCTTTCTCTGTGTTTTCCTTTTTTTTTTTTATTTTTTTTAATTTTCTTGAGCATATTGAGGGTGATGTTTTAAAAGTCTTTGTGCAGTATTTTCAAAGTCTGGTATTCTTCGTTGATGCTTTCTGGATGTTCATCTTGTTCCTTTAGATGTACCATCATTTCCTGTTTCTTTGTTTGTAATGTAATCTTTTGTTGCATACTTTACATTTTAATAAATAAAGTATTGACTTTGGGATTTATCCCCTGGCATGTCTGCTCCTTAAATTGTATCCAGCTATTGGTACATTAGAGATTTCCTTTAGTGCCAGGAGCTAATAAAAACCAATACACCAATGTAAATAACACATTTCTCAATCTTTGCAAGCTGGCTCTGCATGCCAGTGTTCTCCTTCAGAGTTTAGTCCTCCTATCAAGAAGATCACACTGGGACAACTGTAACTGCAGAGTTCTCTCTTTTCTGAGCCTGTGTTTAATCCTGGACTTGTGCTGGCTTGTGGTCTTAATAATTCTCCATTTACATGAATTCAAATGCCCCCTCTACTCCCTATGAGATAGAATTTCTCCCCTTCCTGGGTGCTCTATTGTAAGACCTAAAGTAGTTAATATTTGCCCCAGGTTGCTTGATTTAATTTTTTTCTTACACTGCTTAAGCTATATTCAAGCTGCTTCTGTCTGCAGGGAAAGTTCTAGGAGGGCAGACGTGTTGTTCCTGCTTCAGTCTTTCAGGCTGGCACTTGATAGATTGTCACTGACATATAGGTACCACCATATGCACATAAGGGTTACTTTGTTCCTTCTCAAATAGGGCCAGAGTCCTACAATGGGAATATAAGCTGTCTCCACACCATGCTGGAGAGGGCCTGTGATAGGGCACAGCAAGTGTGCAACAGACATATCTTACCATTTTTAATGCTGCTTTTTCTTGATTTGACACTTGCCTAGTTACTGCATCCCTTTAAAATTTTTCCGGAGTTTTGAATAAGATGCCTTTGTCAGTTTTTGCTAGTTGGTCAAAGATTCTGTGGGGCAGTGTCATCCTGTAGCATCTTATACTACCATCTTTCATATTTTCTGTGCTGTTTTTAGGATTGGATGACTTAACCATTTGGTTTGCCTGAAAAGAGACCCAGTTTATGCCTGTTGTCCTATAATACTACTAATAGGAACTTCCTTCACTCTAAAGTGTTCTGTTTTGGAAGCCAAGTTTTACACACACACATACACACACACACACCTATGTGTATACATTTATTCTACTTCTTGATAATCTAGAGATGGATTTATCTGCTCATGTGTAAATAAGCTTTCTTATTTACACATGAGAGAATGCATATTGACCTAATATCAGATGCACTCTAATATTGAATTAATGAAATATTGAACATATTTTTGAAATAATTAAAATAATGCCATAAAATTGAAATAATAAACTGTATTTTCAGTGCCTGTTTTTAACCTCTTGCTGTATCTACAAATTGTGTTACAGTGCCACCTTTTCAGTAGGTGCTGTATACATTGATACTGAAACTTCTTACAAATATAAATCTTCAAAAAAATAAAGGCAGAGAAAATGAAAATATTGCTATTGTTACTTTAGGTGTGAAAACCTTTTTTTTTTTTTTTTGGTGACCCATATTAATCCTCCTGATTTTCCTTTGTGGAAGAAGCTCCTTCATTTAGTATAGAAATCTAGAGGGGGAAAAATCCTTTTTGCTAGCTAGTTACTACTTTATCATTTGTGTCCAACTTGTGGGCACTAAAAATTCTACTGATAATATTGGCAAAACATGGTTTAGGTAAAGGGTTTGATGACATGTGGTCAATCAATTTAAGTTCTTAAGAAAGAAACGGTAGGTCTATAATGGTCCTACAGGAAAGCCTAATACTGCATTAACGCACAGAACCAGGAGATGAGGGGGAAAAAATGCCACCTGACTCCTACTTTCTGGAAGCTAACAGCAATTTCAGAAACTTATACTATGCTGTGGTTTTGTGAAATTTCCACACAAAGTAACGAGAAAGAAGCCCCAAGGAGCTGTTTGTAAGAATGATACCATCAGAGTTTGCTTGCCAGGAAAAATTCTGTCACAGTTCTAAATGGGGCCAAAATAGACACTGGATACCAGACCCCATCTTCTGAATGTAAGCACTGCTGGGATGGATGGCTTGGATCTGGGTCTCATGCATGGGGATACAGTCGTGTCTATTTTGGGAAGTGTGTGCTTTGGACTGTGCATACTTTAATATTTACAAAAGAAGGGTTTTATTATCTCATTTTTAATATGAAAATATGTACCATTAAAATAAATTCAGTGTAAAAGGGTACATTTTAAAAAGTGAAACTGGCCTAGATCCACCTCCCCTCAGTAACAGTCATATTCTCTACACATAACCACTACCAATAATTTAAAGAGCATCCTTCTAGAGATTTTCTAAGCATATTTAAAATATTAAACTGTATCATTAAAAATTTTTTAAAAAATATGTACTTTTCAGCAATTTGCATTGGTTTTCTTTTCTTGTTTTTCAGTTGAAATCATGTCAAGGGAAGGTTTTCATGTCAGTATATATGAATCTACTTTGGTATTTTATTTTTTAACTTCTACATATTATTTTAAACTGTGGATATCCTAGCATGTATAGCTCCAGCACACTTTCCTTGGGGGTATAGGTAATTTTCAGTTTTGCTTTGTTTTGTTTTGTTTTGCATTTTACACACAGTTCTGTCTTGAACTTCCTTATATATGCCTCTTTGCACATATGTGAGAATACATTTGATAGATATTGCCAAATTGCTCTCCAAATTCCACTCCTACTCAGTACATTGAATACATATTTTCCCAAAGAAAATGCTAGATATTCTCAAATTATGTCTCTATTAGATGGAGTCGAAATATGATACCCATTCTTTTTTAATTGACGTTTCTTTGATTATGAGTAAGGTGAACCAGCTTTTCATGTATTTATGGTTCTTAGAGCATTGTGGGATAATAGTTAAATGTTCAGGCTTTGGAGTTAGACTGTCTGAACCCCACCTCCATTATTGAATAGCGGTGTGACCATATCCTGGTAACTTCTTTGTGCCTTACTTCTCTCCTATGTAAAATGGGCTGATAATATTTTTATGTACCTCTTAGTGCTATTGTGAAGATTAAAAACGTTAATATATGTAAATTATTTATAACAATTCCTAAGTCATAATAAAATGTTATAAATATTGGCCATTATTAAACATTTTGTGTTTAGGGTACATAAAATTATGTAATTTGCCCATTTTTTTCCATTTGATTATTTGTCTTTTTATTGGTATGTAGGAGCTTGTTCAAGTCTAAGAAAACTAGCCTTCTACTTCTTTGCTTCTTCAAAATTTTGACTTCCTTAATCAAAGACTGTTTTCTTTGTATACTCAATTACCAGCACATTTAAATATTTCAACAACATTTCCATTTATTTACTCATTAAAAAAAATTTGAGTTACAGATATTTGCCAAAAACCAGCTAGCAGTTGATCCTTGCTTTCCTTAAGGTCTAGTGGGAAGTTCAATGCACATTGCTCTTTTTTTTTTTTTAAA
>JAQZBX010068564.1:0-15716 GCA_029593785.1 Cabassous unicinctus | reverse complement strand
TTGTCAGTCTATCTAAGGGTTTGTCAATTTTGTTGGTCTTCTCAAAGAACCAACTTTTGATTTTGTTGATTCTCTCTTGTTTTGTTCTTCTCTATTTCATTTATTGCTCCTCGGATCTTTACCATTTCTTTCCTTCAGTTTGGTTTGGGATTACTTTGCTGTTCTTTTCCTAGTTTCTCCATGTGTGAAGTTAGATAATCAATTTTAACTCTTTCTTCTCTTTTAATGTAGGCATTGAGTGCTATAAAATTCACTCTCAGCACGGCCTTTGCAGGAAGTTTAGGTTTTGATATGTTGTGTACTCATTTTCATTCGTCTTAAGATATTTGCTTAATTCTCTTGCAAATTCTTCTTTGACCAACTGATTATTTGAGTGTGTTGTTTGAGCTCCAAGTATTTAAAAATTTTCCCACTTTCCATCCATTATTGATTTCTAGTTTCATTCCATTATGATCAGGGAAAGTGTTTTGTATAATTTCAATCTTTTTTAAATTTATTAAGACTTGTCTTGTGACCCAAAATACGGTCTGTCTTGGAGAAAGATCCATGAGCTCTTGAAAAGAATGTATATCTTGCTGTTTGGGGAGGGTATAATGCTCTGTAGATGTCTGTTAGGTCTAGTTCATTTATCATATTATTCAAGTTCTCTGTTTCTTTATTTATCCTCTGTCCATATGTTCTATTCAATACTGAGAGAGGTGTATTGAATTCTCTGACTTTTATTGTTGAGGCATCTATTTCTACCTTCAGTTTTGCCAGTATTTGTCTCATGTATCTTGGGACACTCAGGTTAAGTGCAAAAATATTTAGTAGAGTTATTTTGTCTTGGTGAATTGCATCTTTTAATAATGTATAATGACTTTCTTCATCCCTCATAATAGTTTTGCATTTGAAATCTATTTTGTCCAATATTTGTACCAATACTCCAGCTCTTTTTTTGGTTATTATTTGCATGGAATATCTTTTTCCAACCTTTCACATTTCATTGGGGAGTTCAAGCCATTAACATTCAAAGTTATTACAGTAAAGGCATTATTACTTTATCCATTTTGTCCTTTGGTTCTCTGTTGTCATATAGTTCTATTGTTTGTCTTCTTACCCTTTAGTTTACTCTTTCTAATAATCTCCATTTCTACATTCTTCTCCAAATCTCTTGCTCTTCTTTTATCCTTTTAGGCTGCAGCAATTCATTTAGTATCTCTTGTCATGTTTTTTTGTTTGTTTTTTTTTCTTTTGGTACCATATTCTATCAGTGTTTGTTTTTCTGTGCAAACTTTGAACTCACCCTCTTTTTTGAAGAACACTTTTGCCAAACACAGAAATCTTGTTGGGCAGTTTTCCTCTTTCAATACTTCAAATACATTATTATAACACTTTCTTCTCACCTCCATGGTTTCTCATGAAAGGTCAGCACTTAATCTTATCAAGGTTCCCTTTTATATGATTCTTTGCTTTCTCTTGTTGCTTTCAGAATCCTCCATCTCTGACATTTGTTTTTCTAGTCGGTGTCTCAGGGTAGATCTATTTGGATTTATTCTGATTGGGATGGGTTGTCCTCTTGGATATTGATTTTTATGTCTTCCATTAGGGTTGGGAAGTGTTCAGTCATTATTTAATCAAATATTCTTTCTGTCCCCTTTCAATTCTCTTCTCCTTCTGGGACACCAACAATGTTAATGTTTGTGCATTTCACATTGTCATTCATTTCCTTGAGACTCTATTCCATTTTCTCCTTATCTTTCATTCCTGTTCTCCTGTCTTTAAAAGTTCAGATGTTCTGTCTTTGAATTCATTAAATTTGTCTTCAAAAAATTCAAATCTGCTCTTATGTACCTCTAAGGTATTTTTTAAAGATGTATTTTATTTATTTATTTCTCCACATCCCCTTGTTATTTTTCACTTGCTGTGTCTGTTTGTCTTCCTTGTTTCTTTAAGAGGCACCAGGAGCTGAACCTGGCATCTCTGATGTGGGAAGAAGGTATCTAAATACTTAAGCCACCTCCACTACCTCCTCTAATGTATTTTTAATCTCATCCATCATTTCTTACATTATCATAACTTCTGCTACTTTTCTTTACAAGTTTCAAATTGTTCTTTATGCTCACCCAGTGTTTTTTCTTAATATTCTTTATTTCTTTCATCATATTTTCATCACTTTGAAGTGATTTAGGAGAGTTGTGTAATTATCAGTGATCAATTGCCAAATCTTGTGTCTCTTCAGGATACTTGGTTAGATCCTTTGGCTAGATCATCTCTTCCTGTTTCCTACTATGGCTTGTAATTTTTTTTTCTGGTGTCTAGGCTGCTGAATATGTTGGTCAATTTATTCTGATGACCAATTTCTCTCTCCTTCCTAATTTTTTTTCAGAGCTCCTCTTTGATATTTGGTTCAGCTTATTCTAAGTCTTTAAAATTTCCCAGCTTAAGTTACAATATCAGGCCATGAACTCACTACTCAGGCCAGATTTTCTCCCAGGATTTAGGAATAGAGAGAACCAAAAGTTTTTGTCCATGCAATTTCCAGACTGTTCAGCAGATGGCATGCATCAGCCCACCTTTCCACAGAGGTTTTTCAGTCTCTGTTTTCCTGATACACTGTGTGGTATCTTCAGATTGGAGATTCAAAGTAAACTCTGCTGGCCAAATTCACTAAAGAAAAGGACCCCCAAATCCCCCCACCTTTTACCTTGAAATAACTGGCAGGGAAGAAGATGTCTGTTTCCTACTCAGTCAGTTGCAGTGATCCAAGGATTTTACCCCAGCTCAATATTTTGGTGGTTAGGGAGGGAAGCCGTTTCCAGCGGCCTCTAGGGCTTGGTAACTCATGTTCATTTTTTTTGCTTCTTTTTCTCACTGTTCATCACCCTTCTGAGAGTTGTGCAGAACTGTCCTGGTCTGCTGATCCCAAAACCATGTTCCTTGGACAGCTTTTGCCTCTTTCTCTGCCAACTCCATCTTACCAAACAATACCTAAATAAAACTTTTGATTGGCATGCCATGATAGGGGGCAATCCTAGCATGGATTGGCAACTTTCCTTAAGACCCCGAAATATATCCTGTACTCAGAAGCACGTGTGTCAGTCTGGCAGGATAAAATGCAATCTACTAGTAGATAAAGGAGCTGACAATACATTCCTTCACTTATTGTCTCAAGCATATGTATAGATTCACTGGAGACAGTCTAATTCTGGTGGGCAAATTTTTTGACATCCAGCTTATACCCCAGTGGTATATCTGTCTGTGGCAAGGAAAGAATGGGTTCCTCTACTGCAGAAGCACATGAACTCAAGTGAGGGCTGCTGTGCATCAAATATCTTCCTGCACTAGTCACAGATTACGACCGAATGATTTTGGGGAACCGATATCCACTAGTGAAACTGACCTTGCCTGATCTTTTATCTATGTTAAAAAAACATTTTTCCGTCCACTGTTGTGTGAGACAAGCTTCTGCTGGTTACCCTGACATCTGTATTGGAGTGGGTTGACACCTCTTTAGCTGTTTCTCCTCACTGCCTTTCTCTCAGTCTGGGTTGTATAGCCCTTGGATATAAAAAAGCATCTTTAAACCAGATGAATAACATGAGAAATAAAAATTGTATCTATATTTTGATAATTGGTCAAAATTAATATTTGATTTCTCAGTTGAGATGAAATTTCAATTTTAAAGTATCATATATTTTTCTCCAAATCCCAGGACTTGCAGTAAGATTGCAATTTACCTTATCCACCTGTCCTGTCCTATCTAATAGAGAGAATACTGCAAGCATAGTAACAGGTGCAGATTATTTTTTTAACATCATATACTTTGTCACTCAGTAGGAAATAGCAAAGATAAATAAATACTTTAAATATAAATTATCTTGGGATATCAAAAGAACTTAGGATTTATAGTGTATCCCTTTGTTATCATCTCTAAATTAATAAATACAGCTGGCATATTTTGATACTCAGCTAGGAATGCTCCGTGATTTTGATGTTTAAATCATTTAATACCCTCAAATCTCTAGGAAGGAAGTACTTCTGATATCTGAGGACCATAAAACACAGGTCAAGCACTTTTGCTGAAATCCACACAACAAGGGAAGGGTAGTCAGGACTCAACTACATTCTGTCCTTGCCATAGACTTCACTTAAATTAAAGGAGTTAATATTCTGCACAGCCTTTGTTGAAAGCCTCTTAATTGAGCTGATAATTATGCCTCTGGCTCAAGTTGAAGAGTCTGTTTCTTCTTCTTTATGAAGTACAACTATAAGAGCAATTAAAATTTATCGGGTCCACTAAGCATTTTTGTACAATTTCCTGCATGTAACATCAAACCAATTTTTTGAATAATGAAACAAAGATGTAGTTCTTAGACTATACACATTTGAATTCTGATGTTGAACAACTAATTAATATATTCAGTCTCATCAACCAGGTATTTCAATTAAAGTAGGTACCATGTCTCTGATACCCTCAATGATACCCCTTCCCGTCTGCTACCCAAGCTTTCTCAATTGCATATTAGTTATATCTGGGCCAATGACTAGGTCAATCCTGGAAAATGTCCATAAAAATAAAGGTGTAATAAGACAAAATTCAGCTTCTCAGAGAACTTAGGGTTGTGTAAATTTGATTCTACTAGGTTTAAATAGAACAGAAAATAAAATGCAATGGACACTGGTATTATTATTTGATAAGACCCATCAGGGTTTCCCATATTATCTTTCCATGAGAACACATGTAGTGTAAATGGAGGCAAGAGTTGCTTTTGCTGGGCCTTGGTGCTTTACATATTCAAAATCTAAATCTAAATCATTTACGTAAATGAAACAAATTCTGCAACCATTTGTAAATAATTTCAGCAAATTCAGCAAGTTGAGAAAATGTTCTCAGATATGTTACCCTTCACAGATATTCTCTTTTCATCTCTCAGAAAACTGAAGAATTCCAAAAGGGAGGCAAACTTTCAGATCCAGGAGATAGGAGATTTTCTCATTTTAAAGGTGAATTTAAATGTTGTGGTTCATATGAATGAAGAAATAATTGTAAATTTCTCCAGTCCTCATCCAATCTGAATACAAGGAAAATCTATTCTAAGGCAGGATGTAAATGTCAAAACAAATTGGCATTCAAGGTCTTTTGATGTCTAAACACCAACCTGTGCATCTTTTTTGTGTGTTTTATGATAACAATATAGAGGCTAAATTTCAAGAGGGATAATGTTCATGCCAAACATGGTAATCATTTGGAAGACTTTGACTAAGGTCACCACTACCCAGTTATAATACTCATACAGGATGAATTACTATCGAAGGTTTCTGCCTTGGAGATTGAAGGCAGAAATGTATATCCTATGCTCATACAGATTTTATTGTAATTTCACAGTGTACATTTAAACACACCAAGGCAGATTTTAAGGAAATTTCAAGACTGACCACTAAATTCTTGTTCAGTAAAATATGTATTTATGTATTTATTTATTTTTATTAGAGAAATTGTAGGTTTACAGAAAATCATGCATAAAATACAGGGTTCCCATATCTCACCCTATTATTAACATCTTGCCTTGGTGTGGTATATTTTATCATAACTGATAAAAGCATATTTTTATAACTGCACTATTAACCATAGCCTATAGTTTATCTTATACCAACTTATTTTTGAATGGTCAAATACCTTTAGTGCATATTTAAAGATATTGAGACAGTTGTGGTTGAGTTCTATTGATAACCCTCACCACATGGAGATAGTCCTTAAGTTTCTTAAGTCTTTAAGATTTTTAAGACTCTTCTTTATATATGTTAAAAAGTTAGTTTAAAAATACATCTATTTATAAAATACTTATAAAATCTGAACTCTAATTAAATGCACAAGTATAAAGAAAGCCTAGAAGAACCTATGGCATATACTAGGTATTTAATAAATGTTAGGAAACATTAGTCTTTCTTTAAAAAGTATTTAAACAATAGATTTATAAGGTGCTGCAGATGGAAAGTCCTTGGAATTAATCTGATACAAGTTTCTCATTTGAATTGAAGGACCTGAGGGTAAAAATTTAAAGCAGCTTTTCTGATGTCACAAGCTGATGTCACAATCCTGACTTAAATTTGACTTTTACTTTAGATCACTAACATTCATTTAAAATCTTTATGGCTAGTCAAAACCTTTGGAATCTTTGGAAAAGCAGCCAAACTTGTGTATGTTTGTCAAAAGTTCAAATATATTTCATGGATATGAAAGTCTAAAAAAATAATTAATTTGGGTTCCTTCCAGCCACATTTAACAAAAAAATATGCCATCATAGGAGAAGATCAGGTACATTTTTCTAAAATCAACACCAAGTGCAAATTTCCAGGAAGAAGAAAAAGTGCAAAAAACAATCCTGAGTAAATAAGGAGGAAGGACAGGATGCTGGAAGTCCTTGCTGATGCTGATACAACATGCTCTGTTTAGTTTTGTTTGCTTTACCCTCTAACTGAGCAGCTGATTGACTTATTCACATCATTTCTGGCAGCAGCTGACCTTTTAGTTCCTAGTAGTCATTAAAATTAGTGTTCTAGGTGATCTCAATATGCAGGAGTGATGTTCTTTTTAGAGGTTTTTCTAGAGGTTGTTCTGCCTCAAACTTGATTATATACTATTAATGCCAATTTAAGGCATCTATTTGATAAGAAAAAAAATGGCTACCATTGTAGAGTCTTCATTTTAAAACCACACTCTGAGTATTAATAACATAAAGAGCTGTTCAGTTGTTGATCCCACACAGTTCCTCTTCCCAGACTTATTTCTAGAGAATACTGGAGACATTGGGGTATATAATAAAAATTATAAAACTAATCTAATTTTGACATGGAATTCTTTCTGCTTTACAGATGAATCTGAGGGTTTATACCTAAATTCATGAGAAGCCCATAAAAAAATAAGGCGTAAAAATGAATTATAGTTTTCAGTACACACTGAAGGGGACTATTTTAAAGTTTTATTCTAGATTTCACTAATCAGAAAAGTAATCAGCTTTGTAGCAAAATCATTTTAGAGCACTTCAAGATTAAAGAAGATGCTAGAGAATCTATTCTGTTTTATCTCCAAGAATATTGAGAAGTTAATCGATCCTGCAGCAATAAGCACCCCATACTTTCCTATATGTAAATAATCTATTCTAGATTCTCTAAGAAGTTTGATTAGCTAAGAAATATGTGACAAACTTGATTCTAATAGTTTCTCCTTATTTCAGAAGTTCTAATTTCCTTTAACAGAATATATTCTTTCTTCTGTCTTTTCTCAGAGAGGGAAATCTTGATCTTCTTTGAAATATCAATTTGTCACCATAAATGTACTTAGTCATTAAAACCTCTTTCTTTCTATAGTGAAGATTTATTCTGTTAAGAATGCCTCCATAAAATTCATGCAGAGGGGAGATAGGGTGAGTGTAATGATAGTGTATAAGAAGTGATTTGCTTTGTGTGGTAATTATGTCTGCTTGATTTAGGAAAATAATTAGTCTTTTCTCCTTCTAGTAAAACATTTGCTTTTTTTTGTCATTTTCCACTATAATTACATTTCTAAGAATTCCTTCTAATTTATGTTTTTTCCCTCTTTCTCATTCTTATATATTTTTTTCTTTATAATCTTGTATGGAAAAGTGATTATTATACACTCAGCTACTGAACCATTTTCTTCTCATTGTTTTGATTGAATTGCATTAGTAAATAATGAATCATTCTCCATTCATTATTACTACAGCTGCAATTTTCCTGTTGATTAAATTTAAACTCTATATATTTACATTTAAAACATTTTCTTACAAAAGAAATGTCCTACATTATAAGACTGAAGTACAATATTTGTTTAAATAAACTTAGAAATAATAAATGGAAAATTGTCATTTAATATTACATAGTAGGAATAAATGTCATAGATATAAAAATTTGCTGTGAAATTAGGATTTTCTTTTTATATATTGACAATGTTGAAACTTACCTGAGCAACATGATCATCAACAAAAGTAATGCTTAAGAAATCCTCGTCCAAAACACATTTTATATTCCAGAAAATGGTTTACTGAAAAGAACTGCCATTCTTTATATGACTTAATTAAGTCTTATGGATGATCACCTTGTTTTTCTATGACAAGATCTTCTAAATTTCCATTCTTCACCTCAGAAATTATTACCTAAATTGCTTGTTCCCGTATATTGAAATAAAATTCTTTAGAAGCAAACATGCAGGTTGGAAATATAAATCCAATATAAGTTGATGTTGTGTTTGAGGTAAAAAATTTTCTGACCACTGGAACCTGAAGATCTTGCTATTAAAACTTCCAATTAATTGGATGAAACCCACCACTTTTTGGAGTGCAATCTACTTTATACAAAGTCCATGGATCATAGATGCTAATCCATCTACAAAACATCTCCACAATAACATGACCATTATCTGACAAAATAACTGGACATCATAACTTAATCAAGTTGACACATAAAATTAATGATTATAATTCATTCCTTCTCAACGTGGCCTCCATACACATCTTCTTAAATCATATTTAATTTCCAAAAAAATATAACAAAGTTATAATATTACTTAACATCATACAACTATCCTGAATACAACAGAAAATTTACTAATTCTTTCTTAGAAGAGGATTCAAACCTTTGAGTGATATTCACTATTGTCCTTGATATCCTATAATTTAAAGTTAATACAACTTATATTATATAATAAAGGGATACAAGAGAGAAGAAAAACAGGATATTCATAACAAAACAAGGAAGAAAATACTCATAAATTCACAGTCTTCATTTCTGCAAATGGTCACATGGTCATAGCTGGTATTTGTAACTACATTCTTCCTGAACGTATTCCATAATTCCTTTGACTGTAGCATCTCAGCTGGTTGTGATTCTTTGCCTAAAATGGTGACCCAAACTTTCATTTCTAAAGAGTATGGGTCATTAGCATTTTGGCGAATTTGGTTGTTATATATATACAAGATTTCATTCCCACCATATGAATTAATTTTATGATCATGTTTTCTGGAGTACTTAGCTCTAAGAAACTACAGTCTATCCCCTGGAGACCCAAAAAAGGTATGTTTTTCTCAGGAATATGGAGTTTGGAGGAGTGGAGGGATCACTTCTCTCTCAGAAAGTATAGCTAGAGGACTGGCAGAGACTCTCTGGAGAGCATCCCTTGGGCTCAGAACACCAGGAAAAGGTGAGCCACCACCCAGAAGAGGGTGCAAAAGCAGCAGTGGGTACCAATCCCCCCACCTATTGAACAAATAGCAGTCTGTGGACTGAAGTGGATGTAGGCTGCAGGGGTTGCATCCATATGCTGTCTGCAGGAGACTCGCCTTAGAGACAAGGATGCAAACAGACTGAAAATAAAAGGTTGGAAAAAGATATTTTATTAAAATAGTAACAAAAAAGAGAGTATGGTTAGCTATACTAGTGTCAGACAAAACAATCTTTAAATGCAAAAATTAAAAAGAGATGCAGAAGGCTACTATATATTAATAAAAGATACAATCAACTAGGAAGGAGTAACAACCAAAAATATTTACACACTAAACCAGGGTGCCCCAAAATTCATGAGGCAAACTCTGCCAAAACTGCAAGGAGAAATAGACATCTCTACAATAATAGTTGGAGATTTCAACATGCCACTCATATCAATAGAACAACTAGAAAGAATATCAAAAAAGAAACAGAAAAATTGAACAATATGATAAACAAACTGGATCTGACAGACATATAAAAAACATTGTATTGTACCATAAATTAGCAGGTTATACATTCTTCTCAAATGTTCATGGATCTTTTTCCAGGATAGTCCACATGTTGGGCCACAGCACACATCTCAATAAATTTAAGAAAATTAAAGTTACTCAAAGCACCTTCTGTGATCATAATGGAATAAAGCTGGAAATCAATAATAGGTGGGAAAAGGGAAATTTTGCAAATACATGGGAGCTAAACAACATACTCATAAACAATCAGTAGGTCAAAGAAGAAATTGCAAGAGAATTAGTAGATATATTTAGGAGAATGAAAATGAGAAGACAGTTTATCAAAACTTATGGGATATAGCAAAGGCAGTGCTGAGAGGGAAATTTATAGCCCAGATACCTATATTTGAAAGGAAGAAAGAGCTAAAAATGAAAATCTAGCTGCATACCTGGAGGAATTAGAAAAACACAGAAATCTAATCCTAAACAAAGCTGAAGGAAAGAAATAATAAATATCATGGCAGAAATGAATGAAATTCAGAACAACAACAACAAAAACAATAGAGAGAATCAACAAAACCAAAAGTTGTTTATGTGAGAACAACTAAATCGATAAACCCTTAGCTAGACTGATAAAGAAAAAAAGAGAGAAGACACAAATAAAATCAGAAATGAATGGGGGTACATTATGTATGACCCCATAGAAATATAAAGGATAATAAGAAGATATTATAAGAAACTATGCCAACAAATCAGACAACTTAGAGGAAAGGGACAAATTCCTAGAAATGCACAGAATCTCCATTAACTCTATAAGGAATACAGGAACTCAACAAACCAATCACAAGCAAAGTGATAAAATCAGTCATCAATAATATTCCAAAGAAGAAAAGTCCTAGGCCAGATGGTTTCAAAAGTGAATTCTTGGGAAGTGGCTCAATTGGTTGGGCTCCTGTTTACCATAAGGGAGGCCCCAGTTTCGATTCCTAGGGTCTCCTGGTGAAGGCAAGCATGCCCGTGCGGCACAGTGAGCTAATGGCCTGTGCAGTGTGGTGAGCTGAAGGCTCGCATGGCATGGTGAGCTGACGGCCCATGAGGTGCAGTGAGCTGATGGCCTGCATGGCACAGTGAGCTGACGCAGAAAGATGACGCAACAAAGGGAGACAAGCAGACACAGAAAAATGCAAAGCAAATGGACACAGTGAGCACAAGAGCAAGGGGGCATAAATAAAATAAAAATAAATCTTAAAAAAAAAAGTGAATTCTACCAAACACTTAGAATTAATGTCAATCCAGTTTAAACCCTTCCAAAATTTGAAAAGGAAGGAAAATTATCCAACACATTTCATGAAGCCAATATGAAACCATAATACTCAAACCAGATAAAGATACTGCAAGAAAAGAAAATTATAGATCAACATTTCTATTGAACATAGATACAAAAAAAAATCTCAACAAAATCCTTGCAAATAGAATCCAGCAACATATAAAACCAGATATATATCATGATCAAGTGGGTTTTACTTCTGGTATGCAAAGGTGTTTCAACATAAAAAAATAAAATTTGCATAAGGCACCACATTAACAAATTGAAGGGTAAAAACACATGATAATCTTGATTGATGCAGAAAAGGCATTTGACAAAATTCAGCATCCTTTCTTGACAAAAACACTTCAAAAGATAGATATACAAGGAAAGTTCCTCAACATATTAAAAGACATATATGAAAATTCCACAGCTAAAATTGTACCCAATGGGGAGAATTTGAAAACTATCCTTATAAGAATAGGAAGAAGACACGAATGCTCACTGTCATGACTGTTATTCAACATTGAGCAAGAAGTTCTAGGTAAAGTAATTAGGCAAGAAAAAAAAACACAAAACAGAACAAAAGCCATCCAAATTGGAAAAGAGAAAGTAAATCTCTCACTCTTCCCAGATAACATGATTTTATATTTAGAAAATCCCCAAATATCTACAAAAAACTATTAGAGTGACAACCAGCAAGATGGCAGCAGAGTAAGGAGCTCCTAGAATCAGCTCCTGCTACAGGGCAGTTAGTAATCACCCAGAGCTATCTAAAGGACTTGTTTGGGGGATCCAGGAGACCAGAAGTGCATACTGCAACATTTTTGAAAGAATGTAAGGAGGAGACTGCACATCTGCAGAGAAGATTCGTAAGTAGACACTCACGCCACGGAGGCTGGTGTCCATTCTCCACTGGAAGCACAAGCCTCCTCAGGAGCTATTCCATGGCTGGAATTGGAAGCTCCACTTGCCAAAAATGGGGGAGGAAGAGATGGTTGGGCACCAACTTCAACTACTGATTAGTAAATTTGGCAGGCTAAAGTATAATCTTAAGAACAGCTAAAGTTTGAACCTGTCCAAGTCAGAAAGAGGCTGGCAGCCACCATCTTAACTCCATGCCTGGCATGAGGGGAATTGGGGCTGACTGCAAATCACAGTGCTTGTAAGAATCAGCCTCTTTCCATCTAGATCAGATTGCGGCTCTAGCCTAAGCCCAAGGCCCACCTCAGGCAGGAAGGAAGCCAGGGGGAACTGGCCAGCCTCTCTGGGAAAATACAGGCCATGCTGCAGAAGTCGGTGACCATCCTATTTTGGCAGCACAAGCCAACCCAGGAGTTATTCTGTGGCAGGAATTGGAAGTTCTATTTTCTAAAAAGAGGGGAGGGAGAGAAGGTTGGCCACCGATTTCAGCTACTGATTAGTCAATTCGGATGGCTAAAGTATAACCCTAAGAACAGCTAAAGTTTGAACCCGTCCAAGTCAGAAAGAGGCTGATGGTCACCAGTTTGGCTCCACCCCCAGCCTAAGGGGAAGCCGGGCTGACTGAAAATCATAGTGACAGTAGAGATTGGTTTCTTTCACCCAGATTGGCCTGCAGCCCTAGCCTAGGCTTCAGCACCACCTCTAGCAGGGAGGAATCTGGCAGGCCATGCACGAATCTATCCAGGTACCTGCAGGTACATTTGGCTGGCTCAGACTGAATAATCGGAAGTCTACAAGAGCAACTGCAATCATCTTGGACCTGCACAGCCTAGATTGCTGCCCACGCCTGCAGCTCCATCCCCGCTCCAGGCAGGGGAGAAAGGGCTGAGAAGCTTCATCAGGCTCTCTGGGCAACTGCAGTCTAGGTCTGCATGATTTGGATTATTCCTGTGGCTCTGTCCTTACCCCTGGCAAAGGAGAAAGTTTGGAGAACATTCATTGGTCCTTGGTACAATGAGGGAAGCTTGAGCCTCAACAACTTATAGAACCAAGTACATCCTTGGCTCCTACTATACAATTAGCAAGGGAGAAAGGGAAGGAAGTCCTAAATTAAAGAGAAAATCTGCACCCAGAATAAATACACTAGTAAGCCAGATGCCAAGACACCAAAAAACAATTACAATCCACACCCAAGAAACAGGAAGATATGGCCCAGTTACAGGAACAAGATAATGCTCCAGATGACATAAAGTAGTTGAGAAACTAATCATAGATGTTCAAACAAATCTCCTTAATAAATTCAATGAGATGGCTAAAGAAATTAAGGATATTAAGAAGACATTGGATGAGCACAAAGTAGAATTTGAAAGCATACATAGAAAAATAGCAGATTTTATTGGAATGAAAGGTGCAATAAATAAAATTAAAAATACACTGAAAGCATATAATAGCTGATTTGAGGAGGCAGAAAAAAAAATTGGTGAGCTTGAAGAAATGGCCTCTGAAAGTGAACATACAAAGGAACAGATGAAGAAAAGATTGGAAAAATGTGAACAAGGTCTCAGGGAACTAAATGACAGCAAGACATGTGCAAACATATGTGTCATGGGTGTCCAAGAAGGAAAAGAGTATGGAAAGGGGCAGAAGGAATATTTGAAGAAATAATGGTAGAAAATTTCCCAACCCTATTGAAGGATATAGGTATATATGTCCAAGAAGAACAACATACTCCAATCTGAAAAAATCTTAATAGATCAACTCCAAGACACATACTAATCAGAATGTCAAATGCCAAAGATAAAGAGAGAATTCTGAGAGCAGCAAGAGAAAAGCAATGCATAAAATAAAGAGATACCCAATAAGTTTAAGTGCTGATTTCTCAACAGAAACCATGGAAGCAAGAAGACAGTGGTATGATATATCAAAATACTGCAAGAGAAAAACTTCCAGCTAAGAATCTTATATCTGGCAAGATTGTCTTTCAAAACTGAGGGCGAGTTTAGAATATTCACAGATAAACAGAAACTGAAAGAGTTTGTAACCAAGAGACAGGCTTAGCAGGAAATACTAAAGGGTGTGCTACAGCCTGAAAAGAAAAGACAGGAGAGAGAGGTCTGGGAGAGAGTTTAGAAATAAAGATTATATCAATAAAAGTAACTAAAAGTGTCAAAAGAGTGGTGAAAATAAAATATTACAGATAAAACCCGAATATTACAGAATAAACTTAACCAACAATGTAAAGCACTTGTATTCAGAAAACTACAACCCATTGTTAAAAGAAATTTTAAAAGACCTACATAATTGGAAGAACATTACATTCTCACAGATTGGGAGACTAAATATCATTAAGACATCACATCTACTCAAATTGATATACAGATTGAATGCAATGCTGATAAAAATTCCACTAGCATTTTTAAATAAATGGAACACATGATTATCAAATTTCTTTGGTTGGGTAAGGGATATTGAATAGCCAGAAACATCTTAAAAAGGAAAAGTAAAGTTTGAGGACTCTCATTTCTGTACTTCAAGTTGTATTACCTAACTACAGTGGTTAAAAACAGCATGGTACTGGCCTAAAGACAGACACATAGACCAATGGAACCGAATTGATGGTTCAGAAACAGACACTCACATCTATGGTCAAGTGCTTTTTGACTAGCCTGTCAAACCCACTCAGAACAGTCCATTCAAAATGGTGCTGAGAAAACTGGATATCCACAGCAAAAGAAGGAAAGAGGACCCCTATCTCACACTTTATAAAAAAATTAACTCAAAATTTATCAAAAACCTTTATATAAAACCAAGAACCATAAAGCTTCTAGAAGAAAATGTAGGAAAATATCTTCAAGACCTGGTGGTAGGTGGTGGATTCTTAAAGGAGATAAGAGGAGGACTGAGATGGACTACTGATATTTAATGTATGTAGAAGCTTTAATTAGCTTGACTTTAAAAGTGTGGAAATGTACAGAGTTGATGGTAACACATTATAGTGAGTAACAGCTGGTTTATGAATGGGGATGTGACTGAAAATGGTAGTCTAGGAATATAAATGCCAATTGGCAGAAAATGAGAGAGTAATCTAGGGACTGAATAGCACAGTAAACCCAAAGGTAGATGAGAGGTGTCGTTGATGGTACAGATACAAGAGTGTCCTTTGTGAGCTACAGATATTATCTCACAATCTGTAACAAATATTCCACCATGGTGTGGTGTGTTGTTAGAAGGGTGCTGTTTAGGAATTCTACACATATGCAAGATTGTTTTGTAAGTTTACAACTTCTGTCATAAAAATATACTTAAGAAAAAATAATAGGGTGGGTTGGGGGAAAATGCACCAAATGTAAAAAAGGGCTATAATTAATTGTAAGATTTTGACAATATTCTTCCATAATTTGTAACAAATGTCTCACAACAATGCAAGGTGTTGGTGGAGGGTTGATGTATGGAATCCCTGTATGATGTTATGAATGTTTGCTTTGTAAGTTCACAACTTTTACTCTACACTTATTGTTTATGTATGTTCATGCATAAATGACAATAAAATAATAATAATAGGGTGAGTTGGGAGAAATACTTTGGTTAGTAGTAATATTTTGAGGATGCTCTTTAATCATTAGCCAAAAATATTTAACAACAATGCAAGGTATTAGTGATAGGGTGAGGTATGAGAGCCCTGTTTGATGTTATATATGTTTGATTTGTAGTTTCACAACTATTGCTATACACTTATTGTTTATATATGTTCATGTATGAGTGATATGCTTCAA
>JAQZBX010068563.1:5623-15831 GCA_029593785.1 Cabassous unicinctus | reverse complement strand
CTGGGGCTTTGCCATTATGCATGGACCATAGTTCACATTGTAGTCTACACTCTCTCCTACACAGTTCTGCATGTTATGTGATGGTATAAAATGGCCCATATCTGTCGTTGCAATGTCATTCAGGACAATTCCCAAGTCCTGAAAAAGCCCCCATATTACAACTGTTTTTCCCTCTCCCTGCTCCCGGAGCCTCCAGTGGCCACTGGCTCCACATCAATGTTGTAATTTCTTCCATTGCTAGAATCACAATATGTCTATAGTAGAATACCAGTAAGTCCACTCTAGTCCATAGTTCTTTCCCCAATCCTGAGGATGCTGGGATGGTGATGTCCACTCCACCTGTAATTGAGAGGAGTCTTATAACCCATGGGGAAGATGGATGGGACTATCTTGCTTGCAGTTGCAGACTCTCTCTGTTACTTGGGATGGTCGTTGTCCATCATCATCTCCTTGTTAGTTGTCCTGGGTGAGTCCAATGAGCTGTAGAGTAGGTGTTGCAACTCCGCTGATGTTCCAGGCGCAGCTGGCAGATGGATAGCCCAAAGACTCGAGTCTCATATACCTACAAACTCCAGCACCAAGTATAGGTTTAAATAGAAGGGACAGATGAGCCATGTGTAGGGAAGACATAATTGAGTCCAACGCTGTCACTCTCAGGAGCACAAACACCAAAGTAGGGCCCGCTGGTAAGGCACCAAACCCCGGAGCTATCTGCCCTGACCATAGGACCTGGGTGTTTCCAGAGCCCTCAGGAGCCCCACTATTTGGGGTAGTATCCACTTTGGCAGTCTCTGAGATCCTGCTGAGATGTGCATAAGCATTACCTCTGGGATGACCTCCTGACTCACTTTGAAGTCTCTTAACCATATAAACTCATTTGTCTTTACATTTTCCCCCTCTTAATTGAGGTCTTTTTCCAGTTGCATTGCTGGTTGGTGCTTGGTAGTAATCCCTCGGTGTGAGGGAGGCTCATCCCCAGGAATCATGTACCACGCTGGGGGGAAGGTAATGCATTTATATGCCGAGTTTGGCTTAGAGAGAGGCCACATTTGAGCAACAAGGAGGCTCCCAGGAGGCAACTCTTAGGCACCCCACAATACTAGGCTAAGTTTCAATTTCAAGAGCAAAGGCTTATAAGCACAGTCGTCAATATCAAGGGCCCATCAGTGGATCATCCTCCTTCGCCAGTCATTGCCCCTGTACTTGGAGGACTGTTGCTGCTCCATTAGAGAGTGTGACAGAGCTCTCCAGGATGGGAATTCAATATTCTCTTGGTTATTGTGTGAGTCTCTACCCACTGTGACAATGCCCTGTGAACATTTGAACATTTTTATATACCTTATATGTATGCCCAGGTGAACTTCCTTCCATGTATCCAAGGATGAATTTTTAACAGGCATTCCAGCAAAAGGTAGTAGAACCTACCTGTTAAGATAATTTTAGAAAGAAGCATATATTCAATATGTGACTTTGTAGCCATCTTTTTCCCCCTTATGACAGATGTAAGCATTTTCCCATGTTCTCCAGCCGTTCATAATGTTTATCACCTTACAATGGCTGCATATTATTTGGTTGAGTAAACATCTACTCTAGTTTACTTTGCCATTCCCATACTGATTAGAATTCAAGTCATTCCCATTTTTTGCTCTCTTACATAATGCTGCCAAGGATATTTTTTATATACAAAACTGTTTTCTGCAGTTTGAGTCCTTTCCTTAAGATAGATTCTCAGATGTAAAATCACTGAGTCAAAGTGTCTGGACATTTTGGTAACTGTAGGAATTTATCACCAAACCGTTTTCCAAAAGATCGTACCCTGTTGTGCTCTCCTAACCCTGACAACGAAGGAGTGTGCCCATTAAATTGCACCAGTGAGTGCTGATATAGTAGGAGAGAAATAGTCTGCCACCAGTTTGTTGGTTTGTGTACTAGAAACACTGAAGCTTTTTAAAAAGTCTCATCCGTTGTATTTACTCTTTTGAGAACGTGCTGATTCTTTGCCAATATCCACATTGAATGAGCTCTCTATTATCCTTCTTTAAATATTTTAGATTACACAATTTCTTCACAGACATAATTTTTACATAAATTGGATGTCATATAGACAGGGTTTTTTTTGTTTTATTTTTAGTTTTAAACCTCCCCACCCCTTCCACCTAGATCATGTCACACACACATGACTTCAATTTGGAAAAAAGCTATCTGATTTCTCACCTGTGCAAATTATATGTAAATTCAGGACCAATAAGAGAATTATGAAATAGTGAACGAAAATGCAGCATCTTCCATAATTATTTTTTCAGATTTTTATGAAAAATTTTATTTGTGGAGGCAGAAGAAGAAACCAGAAACCAGTTCTGATCTATCTGATTTTGTTTTTCTGTATTGCCTCGGCTATTGAGTTGGGAATGGCTTCTAGGCCCAGAAATTGCAAGTGGGGGCCTTCTGCCTGCTGCACCCTGGAAAATCCCAAGATACCTTACAAGCTCCCACTTGGATGAAAAGAATCAGGGCCTCTTCTAGACCCCAAATTCATGGGGTAGTAGGTAGTGGGTGGGAGGACATCCCCCAAAGCTGTGTGTTTTCTCCTCAGAATAGTCCTAGTGAACTTAGGACCTCAAAGCACTTACAAAAGCATGCCGGGTTCTCTGCCTTGTGGTGTGGGCAACCCCTGATGGCAAAATACTGGCAAGTGGATATTTTGCGGCAAGGCAGATTTTTCCAGATTGACAAAGTACAAAAAGTTTTTGAGCTTCTGTAACCAGTGATTAATTTCTTAACATATATATACATGCTTTTTTTTTTTAAAACTTTTAGAGAACTACCAGACAAGTCAAAGAAAGAAGCCAGATGAGAAGACAATCTCTAGCATCAAAGCATGGTTCAGACATCACACGATTTTTGGTGAAGATGTGAAGTGTAAGACTATTTGAATGGATGACAAATGGTTTATGTGGAAGAATTTACCATAGTTTTTTTTTTTTTTCCATATTTGTCTAATTTTGTAAGAATGAAAATTTTCAGAACAGTAATCAAGTCAATGCCATTTATTTTATCTTATGTGCTTTTGGTGTTAAAATATCTTTTGAAAGTACGTAACAGAAACTGAGATACAATACTAAATACTTTTAAGGTCTTGTTGATTTCAAGCAGACTCTCAGTTATGGTCCAGCAAGGTTTTGTTAAGTCTTCATTTTTCCTGGGTATACCTTGATCACTGTATTATGCATCAATTTTGTTTGAAATATATACTTTGGATTACCTGAAAACTGCTGCTGGATTAGTATTCATTTTGGACTGTTGTAGTTATAAATGGAACATTGTATAACCATAAGGGACATTTCATGGGCAAATCATCCTTATTCAGGAATTCTGGACCAAACATGACCACGCTGCTTATTATGCAGAAGAGACCTTTTTCATTAAATGCCTCCAAAGTAGCCTTGGGGTCCACATTTAGGGTTGTTGCCTTTTTGGCTTTATTTCTTTGCCAGCTATCTTTATTGAAAATATGATGTTGAATATAAGCTAACTGCATCTGTGGTGTTTGTGAACAATTTGGGGGCTCTGGGTAAAGTAATTCTTGAAACTTTTCAAAAATGGAAAACATAAAATATAAAATGGCATTTAAGCTTCATTTTACTTTTATTTTATTTTTGTAATGCATAAAACTAGGCTTACTGTAAAAGCACTCTTTTCCTTATGGTTTTCATTTTCTGTTTTTAAAATCCTATCTCATTAAAAATGTTTCCAGTACCTCTTTTTTCAAAAACTATGATGCTCAAATACTTTATAGTAAAGCTTGATCAGATGCTATATACTTTAAAAAGCACAATGAAGGGAGCAGAAGTGGCTCAAGCAGTTGAGCACCTGCTTCCCACATGGGAGGTCCTGGGTTCGGTTCCCAGTGCCTCCTAAAAAAACAAAAACAAACAACAAGCAAAACAAACAAAAAAAACTTACTCGGGAACCAACGTGGCTCAGTGGTTGAGCGTCGGCTTCCCACAAATGAGGTCCCGTATTCAATCCCTGGCCCCTGGTACCTCAGGAAAAAAAGCACAATGGTAATAGGAAAATGTAATTGATAGTGAAAAAAAAAAAAAAAAAGTCATGAAACAAAACCAGGGCATAATCCTGCAATATGTTAGAATCATGAGAGCTAAGGGTCAGAAATACACAAAATACAGATCTAAGAAAGAATTACATTTACAAAAGCCACCTGTTTGTAAATACTGTTTCGATGTAAACCTCATTAGCTTGAACATTTTCCCATTTTAATTATTAATAAACAATTCACAACATAGAAGAATTGGTTTTAGAAGGATTATACAATGATGAATTTTCCTTCCAGAGTTGTTACTAAGTTTATAATTAACTCATTATATAACATAAAATAGTGCTGTTTATATTACAGATTTATTTGGGCTTTCTTTGGCCTCTTTTCTGCTTTGCTGGTCAAACTTTGCAGGTTTCTGCCTCATTTCCAGGGTATCCTAGGATTCCTTAAAATTGAAAGCAGAGGAGCCTGCACTCAGCTTTCCTCCAGCATAGGGTATTTGCAAGTGAGCGTTTGTTTAAGTAGGTCAGATCTAAGTGCAGCTTGCTCTTTGATCAAAGATGGTAATTCTAGGGAGTAACCTCTCAGATGTAGGCACTGTATGATGATTTGAGATGAAATGATCCATGAAGACAGTATCTCTTTACACCTCCAGGTCTCAAAAGTCTGAACAATTAAAAACATTGTCAGGAGCAAGCACTTGCTCCACAGGATGGTGACTGTCTTATTTCCATCCTTTCCTGTTCTGCCTTCCCTTAATTTGAGCTACTTTACTTCTAGAGCACAATGCAAAGTAGGTAGATCCTGCAGGGGCATTTTAGGGAAGCTGTTTTTTCATCCTCACAGTGTGAAAGAGAAGCCACTGCTGAGGTTTGAAAATGGGAGCTTCCAACAGAAGGACAAGGAAAATGTCAGTGCAAGCATCGGAGGGCTATGTGCGGAGATTGAAGAAAGAGCAGGGTGCTCCATAGGTAGAAGAAAGCTGCTACCACACAGGAGACATAGATGAAGGGAAGAAGGACAGCCCAGCTCTGAAAAGACTCAAAGAAGTAACAAGACACAGATTAGGTTTAGAAAAGAAAGGGCTCAGGATCCAGGGAACAGAACTAGGAAGTGATAGCTGGGGAACAAGCTGGAGATTGCTTACCATCCGGAAGCTTTGGCTACCTGTGCTGAGAAACAAAGTTGTGGTGGCAGCCGAGGCTGTGCCTTTCCCCAGCGCGGGGCACGCAGCTGATTTGGCTATGGGTGGTAAGGTCCTCCTGAGCAAGACTGACTCATGGACCTGAACCATGCATGCTAAGAGCTTTTCTTTGTGATTGCCATCTCCAAATTGTCTCTGATGACTGATAAAGTTGTGTTAGCAGCCCCAGAACCAAGGAAAAAAAATTTTTTTTTTGTTTGGGATTTTTAAAGAAACGTACTCTCAAAATTAAATCACGGGAAGCGGGTGTGGCTCAATCGATAGAGCTCCCGTTTACCATATGGGAGGCCCCAGGTTCGCTTCCCGGGGCCTCCTTGTGAGGGCAGGCTGGCCCACGCGGCGCAGTGGGCTGATGCAGCAAGACCTCGCAGCAAGGGGGAGATAAGCAGACACAGAAAAAACACACAGCAAATGGACACAGCAAACACAAGCAGCAAGGGGGGGATAAATAAATAAATAAATCTTTAATAAATAAATAAATAAATAAAGGGAAAAAAATTTAAATCACAGCTTCATGTACATTTCTTGGGCAGATTTTCCTGTGACAAATGAATACTTTTCTACATTTTCTTAACTGTATGGAAAAAAGGATTTTCTGCCCAGAAGTCTTGCTAGCAAAGTGAATCTCTTCTCCAGATCCTTGAGTGAAACATTTAGAATGTTTACTCTTTAGAAATATTTAATTTTTAGAACTATAAGTTATGAAGCAGTTTATATATCAAAGAAATCAGTTATTTAAGCTCTTCGGAGTAAAACAGAACAATGATGTTTACTTATAGGATATGGAATCAGGGATATCAAATATCAGAAATAGATTGTGAGGGAAGCGGGTGTGGCTCAGTGGATAGAGCCCCCGTTTACCATATGGGAGGCCCGGGTTCGCGTCCCGAGGCCTCCTTGTGAGGGCACGCTGGCCTGAGTGGTGCGGTGGGCTGATGCAGCAACCTCACGGCAGGAAGCGGGTGTGGCGCAATGGATAGAGCACCCGTTTACCATATGAGAGGCCCTGGGTTCGCTTCCCGGCGCGGGTTCGCGTCCCGGCGCGGGTTCGCGTCCCGAGGCCTCCTTGTGAGGGCAGGCCGGCTCGCGCGGCACCGTGGGCTGATGTGGCAAGACCTCACAGCAAGGGGGAGATAAGCAGACACAGAGAAGACACGCAGCGAATGGACACAGCAGCACAAGCAGCAAGGGGGGGATAAATAAATAAAATAAATAAATCTTTAAAAAAAAAAAAATAGATTGTGGAAATATCTCACTTTCTATTGTATATTATTAAACAGTCTCTCATTCTACCTATTAATCTTTTGAACTGGAAAACTATGAGCTTCTAGTTCCTGCAAAAATCTATTTAAATATCCAATCACCAGAAAAATGTCCTGTCCCATCTCAAGTTTGTCACTTGCTTTATATTGTTAAAGCTGTTTTGTCACCCTAGTTCAGTTCATATTTACTACCAACAAATGTCATCAGTTTGGAAATGCATTCTGGGTTCTGACCCCCTGCCTTTCTGTATTCATAGCTTTTTTTCCTGAAAACTGGCATGTGGAACGTCTTAAAAATATTGTTAATTATTCTGCATTTGCTAAACTTTTGTACTTCACAGTCTTTCTGCTCTTACACACCTGCCTTCTCTATGACCAAATTTCAGCATTAGATTACAGAATCTAATTACAGATTATCTATATGACAGCTAAGGTCTGTTTAAGAAAGATACACAGTTTTGGTTTGGCCTACAAAATGAGCTAAAGGATACACTATCACAGTAACTAGCAAGAGTTTACACTAAAAATGCCACACACCCATCCTTCTTGATTTGTTAACTCCAAATGGCTACACTTCAGCTTTAGAACCACTTGTGTAAACCTGCATAACATTCAACCTGCCTTCCACAGAATATTCTCTAGAGGACTATGACTTATACCTTGGCTTTTATTAAATGGATATTTTTTTAAAAAGACATACATGAAATATTTTTATGCTGCTACTGTTGTATTTGTGTTCTGAAAACTGTTATTGGGAAGTTAGGAGGTAATAATTCTTTATGCCTCTCTCCCTATAACAAATTTGGAAGCAGCTTAGAAAGGAGACACAGGATATCACCCCAAATAGTGGGGCTCCTGAGGGTTCTGGAGACACCCAGGTCCTATGTCAGGGCGGATAGCTCTGGAATTTGGTGCCTTGCCAGTGGGCTCTACTTTGGAGTTTGTGTTCCTGAGAGTGACAGAGTTGGACTCAACTATGTCTTCCCTGCACATGGCTCATCTGTCTCTTCTATTCAAACCTATACTTGGTGCTGGAGTTTGTAGGTGTACATCCAGAGACTTGAGTCTTTGGACTGTCCATGTGCCAGCTGGGCCTGGAACTTCAGTGGAGCAGCAACTCCTACTCTACAGCTCATTGGACTCACCCAGGACAACTGGCGGGGAGATGATGATGGACAACAGCTGTCCCAGGGGATGGAGAGAGTGCAGCTGCAGGCAGGATAATCCCATCCATCTTCCCCATGGGATATAAGCCCCCTCTCAATTGGAGGTGGAGTGGATATTACCATCCCAGACTCCTCAGGATGGGGAGAAGGGCTATGGACTAGAGTGGACTTACCGGTATTCTACTATAGACATATTGTGATTCAAGCAATGGAAAAAATTACAACATTGACGTGGAGCCAGTGGCCACTGGAGGCTCTGGGGGCAGGGAGAGGGAAAAGCAGTTGTAATACAGGGGCTTTTTCAGGACTTGGGAATTGTCCTGAGTTACATTGCAACAACAGATATAGGCCATTTTATATCATCATATAACATGCAGAACTGTGTGGGAGAGAGAGTGGTCTACAATGTGAACTATGGTCCATGCTTAGTGGCAAAGCCCCAGGATGTGTTTATCAATTGCAATGAATGTGCCACACTAATGAAGGATGTTTATATGGGAGGTTGTGGGAAGTGTGGGAGGTGGGGCATTATGGGAATCCCTATATTTTTTGTGTAACATTTATGTAATCTAAGTATCTTTAAAAATAAAAATAAAGACACAGGAGTCAGATGGAAATCAAATGTCAGTTTTAAGGAAGTTTAATGAAGTAGAATAGGAGATCGCAGTATGGATCTGCAGCCACAGGCAAGCATTTCAATACCTGGTTCCCCCACGTCCAGTCAGGACCCTGGGGCATCCCTCCTTCAAGGAAGCAGGAGCCTAATCTATTCTGGAAGGCAGTCACACTTACCCCAAAACCAGCCCCACAGCCCCTTGGCCTCATCATGGGGACAATGAGAGAAGGAACCCCAGGCCTATATTTAGAAGGTGGGCCGAGGATCTGTCTCTTTAGCACATAAAAGTGAGCAGAAAGCCCCAGTCCTGTGGTTAGGCTGATTAGAGAGCACCAGAGAGAGAGAGGATAAGGGGTGGGCCTTTCATGCTCCATGCCTAAATCCACCAAAGGGGTAAGGCACTCTGCTTCCTTCAGGGAGGAGGGAAACCTCACATATATCTCCCAAACTTTTGCCTGTTGGCAAAACTCAAGACGTGAGGAAGAAGTGTTTCATCTTTTGTCACTGTGTGCCATGTTTCTTATGTAGCCCAGTAACTACTACTTCCTAGGGAAACACCATTGCTCAAATGAGCAAGGTCCCTGTAACATGGAAGTCTGTCATACGCTGGTTCTTCTTTTTCTTAACATTTTATTTTGAAATAACTTCAAGCTTACAGAAAGTTGCAAAAATGATACATATCAATGCATAGAACTCCAACATACCCTCCTACCCAGATGTCCAGATTTACCAACCTTTAGCATTTTGACAAATTTGTTATATGGCTATATATTTATCCATCAGACTATCTAGCTATCAAGCTGTCGGTTCATTGCTAATACAAGGTCCTGAAGATATTCCCTTATGATTATTGCTAGGAGTTTTATAGTTCTAGATCTTATAGTTAGGTCTTTAATCCATTTTGAGTTAATATTTTATATATGGTGTGAGGTAGTAGGGGTCCACTTTTCATTCATTTCATGTGGATATCTACTTTTCTCAGCACCATCTATTGAAGAGGCTTTTCTTTCCCCATAGAGTGGACTTGGCACCTTTGTCAAAAATCAGTTGAACATAGATATGAGGGTTTATTTCTGAACTCTCATTTCTGTTTCATTTGTCTGCATGTCTTGTGCCACTACCACACTGCTTTGATTACTATAGCTTTGTAATAAGTTTTGAAATTGGGAATTGTGAGTGTTCCAGTGTTGATTTTTATTTTTCTCAAGATGCTTTTGGCTATTCAGGGCCCTCTAACTTTCCACTTAATAATGATGATTGGCTTTTCTAGTTTTGCAAAGAAGGCTGTAGGAATTTTGGTTGGGATTGCATTGACTCTGTAAATTGCTTTGAGTAAAATTGATATCTTAACAATAGTAAGTCTTCTGATCTATAAACATGGATTTCCTTCCATTTGTTTAGGTCTTCTTTGAATTCTTTTATTTTTTTTATTTTTTTATTTTTATTTTTTAGAGCAGTAGTAGGTTTACAAAAAAACCATGCAGAAAGTACAATTTTCCCATGTATCCCCTACAAAAACACAGTTTTCCCTACTGTTAACATTTTGCATTAGTGTGGTATGCTTGTTACAATCGATGAAATAATATTGTTATCATTATATTATTAACTATAGTCCATAGTTTACCTTAGGTTTCATTTTTTCTGTTGTTTACTTTTTTTTTTTTAAGTTGTAGGTTTACAGAAAAATCATGATGAAAACACATGGTTCCCATATACCTCTGTCCCCCATTATTAGCACCTTGCATTTGTAACAATTGATGAAAGAATATTATTATAATTGTACTATTAACTATAGTCCATAGTTTACATGAGGGCTCACTGTTTATGGTGTACAATCCTGTGGTGGTTTGAAGCTATATATACCCCAGAAAAACATAGTAAGTAGGATCTTTTTTTTTTTTTT
>JAQZBX010068562.1:0-15736 GCA_029593785.1 Cabassous unicinctus | reverse complement strand
TTTCTTTCTTTCTTTCTTTCTTTCTTTCTTTGTTTAGAGATATTCATGGCTGTGTGATTATTAGGAGGAAATTCAAAACAACATGAATGCTTGGAAATAGAAGAATAGATTACATAAATTAAAGAGATAATAAAAAGAAGAATGGATTAAGTGAGAGTACCTTCTTGATGGAATGTAATGCATCCATAAAAATGATTGTTAAGGGAAGGATAATGTTGAAGATATTAAAATATAATATTAAGTGAAAAGTGCAGATAGCATGTGAAATAAATGTATTCAATGAAAAAATGAAGGAAATAGAAAAATGTGAGCAGTGGCTTAGCTTAAGTGATGGAATATGGATAATTAGTCATTCTTTGTTCTACTTTTGTGCATCTCCCAAGATTTCCTAAATGAGCCCATATGCTTTCCATGGCCTATTCTTTTTGGATAGCATTCTTAAGCTGAAATGTCTTCCATGTTCTTCATACTTTCTTTTGACCACTTGAACTTATATCATAGTTTGCCTCATGTAACAGAGAAGATATATGGTCTGTGATAAAAAAAAGAACACACACATATACCTACATACACATGGATATTATGTGTCTTCTTGGCTAGGTTGTGGTGCCCAGTTATTTGGTCAAATCCTGGCCTAGATATTGCTGTGGAGGTTTTTCATAGATGTGATTAGCACCTACAGTGAGTTGACTTGAAGGAGATGACCCTTGATGATGTGGGTGGGCCTCAACCAATCAGTTGGCAGCCTTATGAGCAAAGAACTGAGGTTTCCAGAAGAAGAAGAAGTTCTGTCTCAAGACTGCAACATTACTCTTACTGGAATTTCCAGCCTGCTGGCGTGCCCTACAGATTTCAGGCTTGCCACTCCCCTCAATTGTGTGAAACAATTCCTCAAAATAAATCTCTCTATGTGTGTGTATGTATGTGTGCGTGTATATATATATATACATACACATTTATGTATCTTGTGCTCTTTCTACATGTATATATGGTTTTGTTTTTCTGAAAAACTCTAGTACAATATGTATATGTGTATATGTGTGTATGTGTGTGTGTGAGTGTGTGTTGTTCTTTCCCCTGATATTTTCTGTCTTGTTTCCAGCCAGATTAAGCCTGGGTGGGCTTTGTCAGCTGGGCCTCCTGCACCCACGGGGTGGAAGCCAGGATGGGTGCCTCCAGGCTTCAAGTCGGTCACTGTCTCCTCACCTGTGGGCCACACTGAAGAATCAGCTCTCAAGTTTCTTCCTTTGGAAGAAATTCGTAAAAGGCCCGTTTGTAAGCATTAGTGTGAACTCGCCTATTTCCATCAGGCGAATCATACTTTCCTGGGCTGGTATTAACTCATGGTATTTATCTGGGCTTCGAGTCCTTTGCAATTTAATCTTCAGTGTCACAGTTTCCCCGTGGGCACTTTCCATCACGCGCCTCATTTCATCTGGCTGTCATTCCCTGGCTCGTGGTCCTGTGCATGGCATTACTTCTCCCCTTTCACTTCTGTAGTTCACCCTGTCATGCTGTGGGAAGCATTTTTGTTGGCAGTCTCGGCATAGAGTGAGATTTTAAAGGATCTAGACGTGTTCCAAGGGGATTCATATGCGGCTCTGCTGCTTGGAAAAGAGTGACTTGTCTGGCAACCAAGGTCTGTGGTTGCTTCTTTGCAGGGCCCGTCCAACGCCCGCTCCCTCCTGTGACGTGCCTTCTGTCCTCACAAGGGACTGGGCCCCGGAGAGCATCCTGTCTCTTGAGCTGGCCTGCCTCCAGCCTTTCCCTGGGCTGGTCTTGAGACTCAGCACTGGGGACCACTCACAGTGATGGAGTCCTTGCCTGGGCTGGACCCAACCATCAGAGCTTTATACCAATTATCCCATCCAGTCTCAACAACCCAGACAAGAGAAGAGATTCTATGCCCACGGTCACACAGGAAGGAAGGGGCAGAGCTGGGCTAGCACTACTGTCTGGTGCGAGTCTTCACTCTTAACCTCTTTGCTCGTCCACGACTGCATCTCCATCTTTATCCTGCATAAGGGACTCTGGGTCCTGCTGTTAGAACCCCACTGATTCTTTTAGAGATGAACGTGAAGGAAACAAACACACAGTGGAAAATCTGACGATCAAAGTTCCCAGCCTTGGGGTTGAAACCAAGAACCAGAGGATTTGAGAATAGTCTGTGGGCAATATGAAATGGCCCTCTTCTCAATGGAGAAGGGGAGTTGGGGAAACTTCAAAAGGTGATGGATTTAAAAGATGCAATTATTTTAAGCTCATGATTTAACTCAATGAGGGAGGATTAGGTTTAGCATCATCCTTGAGTCAGAAGGTCCGTGACACCAGGAAGACATGGACGGTCATAGGGTTCTGCGGGGAATTGGGTGAACGCGCCTCCATAGGCTGTGCGATCTGCGGTCCGTGGGTTTCGTAAATTCAAGCTCTCTGTGAAATTGTCTTTCATATCTGCTGTCTCACTGTGTTGTGGACACAGATATACTGTGCTTCTGCTCTGTACCCTGGGCTGGAGAAGAAATCTAGGTGACCACTTGCATCTGAGAACATTGCAGTTTATGGTAAGTATCCTTTTGCTAATCTATTTTTAAAAACATCTTTATTGAGATATAATTCACATAAGATAAAATTTACCCCTTTTCCCCTTAAACACACATTTTCCCTTCTCTCTTTCCCCCACCCCCTAGTCACCTCTAACCTACTTTCTCGCTCATTTCTAGTCATCTCTTATAAGTGACATCATACAGCATTCGTCCTGTGTGCCTCACGTATTTCACTGAACACAGTGTTCTCAAGTTCTTCCATGTTGCAGCAGGTCTCAGAACGCCATTCTTCCCTAAGGCCAAACACTAGCTCATGATGTGTATGTCTGCTAATCCATATTTGAATAATGTTGAGACGTTATAAACTGATAGGCCAGAAGTGGTCCTTTTCATACGTAGAATTGATTCTTCCACCAAAGCGTTCAGAAGGCTCAAAATCCTAACGAGGGCAGGGAAAGCACAGAGCTCTAAGTATAGTTTTCCATCCGCTGCTGTCTGGCCAGGATGTGGCCTCGGCTGTTCATCGGTTCAGCCCGCTGTTGGCTGGCTGACCTCGTGCTCCTCCTTTTTCCCTGTTCTAACAATGAGTCTGGATTTCTCAGTCCAGCTTCTGGTGGCCACGAGGCCACCCATGTCCTCTGTCTTCTCCCGTCTCTCTGCTTGCATCACCAGGTAGTCATCATTTTAGAGACTCACTCATATTCTGTGGACACTTTGGAGAAGAAAACAAAAGACAACAATGACAAAGCATGGTTTCCAAAATCTTACAGCAGATGCAGTTTGTCAACCAACTGAAGCCAGCCTCTGAGTCTGCACTTTTCCTTTACTCATACTCGAACTGACGTACTTCCAATACTAGGAAAAGGAGGAACTCATGTTCCTTGGTATCCCTAAAGAGGAAGTGAAAGAAACAAGCAAAACAATTCCATTCAAGAAAAAATAAACCGCCTATAGAAATATTACTTGTGCTTACCGTTAACCAGCCTTCTAAAATAGGAACAGTACTTTGCAAGAGACCCTGAGATGGTTTTTTAAGAACAAAATGAGGAAATAAGGAGTCAGCCAGGGTCCCTTGGGTGTTCGGTCTGCCTTGTGCTCTGATTGGAAGATGACCCCCTGCCAAGATGAGTCTCCCTACAAGAGTTATGGCCCATGGTTGGAAAACAGCCCCCTGGCCAACTGACTTAAAGAAGCTGCGGCAAGTTCCCAAAGCTGCCTTCACATGGGATTGTGGCTTTGCTTACTTAGCTTAATTCAAGACAGGCAACCTGCCATTCCTCTTACTCTCAGCTCATTTCCAATTGGGCTGACCCTTGCCGTTGGCTTTCCAGAGGCCTTCTCACCAAGATGGGCCCCCTCCCACCTAGGAAAAGAGGAGTTGCTGGATATGTTGGCCAATTCCACATGGGGTTGTCGGGGAGCGGATGGGAAGGCATCTCTTGGGTGGTTTCTTCCACCCTTGATAACACCTGGGTTCTGGGAAGGTGGGACTAATTCATTTGTAGCCAAAGTGGCAGGTGTTGAGGGCACATGGCAACATGCTGCCGCCTGGAGGTGGGGTATTTTGCTCTGGTCTTACTTCTGCTGTAAAAGAGCATTTTGAGGTAGAGAAAGGAATGAGAAGGAGGAATTTTTTCCCTCGAGAGCTGGGCCTTCCCTGAATGATGAACTGCAGGCCTCTCTACTGCTCTGTGATAACTGGGGCTCTGGGAGCTGAAAGGCAGGTTTTGGGATGATGAGCTGTGCTTGGGGGGAGCTAACCCAGTGCTAATCACCGACAAACAAGGACAGTAACACTCATGTGCCGGGAATCCAGGAAGTGCTCTCTGATCTTTCCAAAACCCCACGAGGAAGGTAGTATTGTCCCCTTTTACAGATGAGGAAACTGAGGCAGAGATAAGTGAAGCAACTGCCCATGCCACAAAGCTGATGAGGAGCACGACCTGCGTCTGTGGGTTTACCCCGTGCTCCCAGACGCCAAAGGTGAGGCCACAGCGCCTGCACTGGGGCCCTGCAGACACATCCAGAGAGTAGGGGGTGACGCAAGAGAAGTGAGGACGGTGCAGGGAGCTTCTTACACGGCTAAACGGATTCTATTTAAAGGTGTGCCCTTTATTCTAAAGGGTTGCCCTTTCTATTTTTTGAGAGATGTTAAAATATCCTTCTTAATTTTTTTCTGGTGGAATGATGCTAAGAGGTAGAAGTTCAAAAAAGATATTTATGTGGCAAAATAAAAAGCGAGTGACCTTTCATTGTTATCATTTTTTGATAAAGTTGATTGGACTTCTCTATGAAGGCTTGGGACCAACTGTCCATGTTATCCTAAATCCTTTTTGCAGGGAGCATCTCATGCACCATGGCACATGATAATAGGTCCATATCCTGACCCTGCTGGTCGGTGAGCCAGGTGCTGCCCGGGGCACGCAGACAGACAAGCTCAGGGAGTCCTCCCATGCCCCTCCTGTGCTTGTTGCTACCATGATTCCTGTTTGACAGACAGGAACACTGAGGCTGAGTACAGCTATATGTGCCCCTGAGCTTGCATGGCCGGGTGGGGCAGAGCTTCACCAGCAGGCTGGTCTGGGGGTCTCTTGAGGAGATGTCTGGGCGGGGTTTGGAAGGACACATGGGAGGTAGCCAGGGGAGGAAGTCATGGGTAGAAGCAGCAGAGCAGTGTGAAGGCTGAGGGCACTTGATGACTCAGCATGACTTGTCGGAGTTGGCAAGAGCCTCTGGGTCCTTCAGGTGCGCTTGGAAGTCCTCTTGGTTCCCAGTTACCTCTTCCACCCTGAGTTGACCAGAGCCAGCTCCTGGGGTCTGGGTAGGTGTGAGTTTGGGCCCTGTCCAGTCTTCCTCAGGGTTGTCCAACCAGAAAGGCCGAGGCTCAGAGCAAAGGAAAAGAAGGCCCTCCTTCTTGGGTTTTTGACCCGCCTGTATAAATCCCCTGGAAAATCCAAGTGGATCTGCTTTCCAGGCATTTCTGGTTTGCTTCCAGGCATCACTTGTTTGGGACATCTCAAAAACCAAAGAGAAAAACAAACAAACAAAAACAAGACCAACCAATAAAAAACCAAAGAAATAGCAACTTGGCTCCTGGGTCCAGGTTGCATGAAAGAATGGCTGGCAGAGGCTCCGTCTCCAATGTTGGGATGGCTCAGCTCAGCCAAAGCTGTGGGCAGTCTAGCAAAGAAAGACCCTAACTCTCCATCTGTGTTTGCTGGGCTGGCATTCAAGGGCCACATCATCGGTGTCCACCACGTGGGCACAGCCACTGTCTGCTTTCAAAAGACCTTGAATTTCTGGCAGCAATTCTCAACCCTAGCTGCATATTTAAATCACCCATGGAGTTATTAAAACATACCCATGATAGGGCCCGACATAAGACCAATGAAGTCAAAATTGGCAGTGAGGCCTGGATATCAATGCTTTTGCAAAGGGGATTCTGGTACAGAGCCAGGCTTGGGGACCACCAGTTCAGAAAGTGCAGATACAGAGTTCTATATCCAGCTAATGACCCAGCTTTCCCCAGCTTGTAAACTTCCTGGGGCTGCTGTAACAAAGTACCACTGACTGGGTGGCTTCAAACAACAGAAAGTTATTGTCTCACGGTTCTGAAGTCCAGAAGTCTAAACTCAAGTTGTCAGCTACATTCCCTCTGGAACCTGCTGGGTTCTGGCAATGGATGGCAACCCATGATGTTCCTTGACTTGTGACGACTCTAGCTCTGCCTCTGTCACATGGCTGTCTTCTCTCTGATTGTGTCCAAATTCTGCCTTTCTTAGGAGGACATCTGCCATATTGGATTAGGACCCTCCCTAATCCAGTTTCATCTCATCTTAACAAATCACATCTTCAAAGACCCTATTTCCAAAAAGGATTGCATTCATGGAACCAGGGGTCAGGACTCGAACATGTTTTTGGGGTACACAACTCAACCCATAACACCCAGCCTTCCCAACCTCCCCCAAGTCCCCCCCAGGCTTCCAGATGTGCCTCATCTCCAGCCTCCCGGGGAGGCTGCCTGTAACAAGAACTTTGGTCGGTCATGGGTTCTCAGCCTCAGCTGCTCCTGGCAGTCACGGGCATTCTTTTTTTCCGAGGACTGCTGTAAAAAATTATCACAAGCCGGGTGGCTTATCACAGCAGAAATTGATTGCCTCACAGTTCTGGAGGCCAGAAATCCAAAATCTCAGTGTTGGCAGTGCTGGTTCTTCTGGAGGCTCTGAAGGAGAGCTCATTCCGTGCCTCCTCCAGCTTCTGGAGGCTGCCGGCAATCCGTGGTGTTCCTTGGCTTGTAGGCACACCATGACAATCTCTGGCCCTGGCTTCCCATGGCCTTCTCTCCTGTGTCGTCTCCTTTTCTGCCTCTTATGAGGACTCTAGTCATTGGGTTTGGGACCTGCCCTAATCTAGGATGGTTTCACCTGGAGACCCCTGCCTTCATTACATCTGTGAAGACCCTTATTCCAAAGAAGGTCCCATTCTGAGGTTCTGGGTAGACATATCTTTGTGGGGACACCATCTAACCCATTATACCTGGGGAGGTTTGAAAAATCCAGCTGTACCCCAGGTTAATTGCATTAGACTCCCTGGAGCTGGGACCCAGGCACGGGCAGTTTACCTAAGGGATTCCAATGTGCTGGCAGGTTGCGAAGTACTGCGGTAAGGGCAAAGGGATGCTTTGTGTTTTCAGGCAACTTTTATATAATGAAAAATCCAAATTAAGAAAGGCTTGGTGGAGACCCACCTGGTGGAAGCTTTCAGTGTGACTCCTACCGCCTTTCTAGTCGTGCCTGGTGCATACACAGACTGGGGTGGGGGACGTCTCTTTTTCGGTAAATGGCACCTCATGAAAGAGCAGTCGTGGGCACCCTCTGCTCTGGCTTGGGCTGTAATGTGTTATTTCTGGCCTTTCTACACCTGGACAGCCTCGGACTAGACCTGGCGATGCTTGTTGTAACTGGGCAGTGCTGCTTTGTAACCTGAACCTCGGGTGCTCACGGGCAGGCAGGAACAAAGCCTTTCTTCAGTCCTGAGTCGTAACGGTTTTCTCATGAGAAGCCATGAAGTCAGTTTTGTTGGGCTTGCAGGCTGGGTTTTCAAAGGAGCGCTTTCGATCCACAAAAGGGTTATTCAGTGCTGCCTTCCGTCTTAATTAATTGCAGACCCTCTGGATGGCGGGCGCTGTGGGTCTGGGGAGCACTGTCTGGTTTCCATTCTGCCCACGGGCTGCACCCCAGAGTCCCACAGCTCTGCTTAGACCCCCGCTGGCTCCTCACGGGCCAGGCATCGCGGTGAATCTGAGCCCCAGACGTCGGCTTGGGCATGGTTTCCAAGGCTGCTGGCCTCAAGCATTCGGTTCTGGGCCTGGTTCCCTTTCAGGGAAAGGGGACGACGGCCTGGCAGATGTCAGTGTGGTCAAGTCCTTGCACAGGGACGTGCCGGCTCCCGGGCTCCACGTCTAAAGGCAGGACGGAAGAGTGGGGAAGAGCCCAGACCTGGAACCAGCTTTGGCCAAATCCCAGCGGTGGGGCCTGGGGCAGTTTCTCAACCTCTCTGTGCCTTACTTTCCCCACCTGTAAAGCAGTTAGGACAACAGCACCCGTCTCAGGGGGTGACCGCGGGTGACGTGATGCGCTCGAGCGCCCAGGAAATGCCCGTTGTCATGACCGCCACCTCACTTCTCTGTGAAGCATCACATTTAAGAAGCAGTTGGCTCAGTGACGATCAATGTAAAGGAAATTCCACTCTTTATTTGTGCCTCTGGAAAGACATTAAAGGGCTCCAATTTATAACTCCCAGCCACCCTTCTCGTTTCTCCTTCTCCCTGGCTCTGCAATTTTCTCACACTCTCTGATGGCTTTCTTCTCTTGACCTCTTTCCAAGGCCTCCCTCTGGCCCTACCCTAGACTCTTCCTGGTTTGTACTTGCCAGTTCCCCTTGATCTCCAAACGCAAATGTCTCTCAAAATGGAGACATCACAGAAGCTTCCTGAGAGGGTGTGGAGAGGGGAGAAATTGGATGTGTGAAGCCAGATTTTTCCAGGGTGGGCCAGGGATCAGAAGGGGCTGAGATCACCCGTGGGTTAATGATTATAATGCTATGATGACTGAGTGGTGAAGCTGGATTTGAACACAAGTCTACTTGACACCAAAGCCCAAGCACTCTCTTCTTCGTGAGTGGCAGCAGGTCTGAAGGGTGTGTGACTTCCCTTGGAACCAGGTCAGCAATGAGGCACGGTGTTCGGGGTTGTTACTGTCCCCCTGTCTTGGCCAAGGACCCGAGGATGAATGCACAGTTGGACTGGACCATTCCAAGAGTTTTTGCAGAACAGTGGCAATATGATTTCTTGCTTTCTTTGATTTGCCTTTCACCATGGTCACCCAAAAATATTTACTCACTTACATGCAACAAAAATGCCTTTATGGGTGCTGAGCAATTTGAGGGAATGAAGGGGGACAAAAATTTTTCCTGCTCTCATAGACTGGCTGGGAAATAAGACAAAAGTTCAAGAAGGCCCCAAAGTGTCAAATACTCATTGCAGGCAACAGCTTCTCCATCTTTGGAAGGCGGCCAATCAGCGAGGGCTAGAAAGGTTCAGAAAAATTTTGTGGATGAGGTTCATCGGAGCTGGACTCTGAAGGGTGAGGGAAGGGGTGGTGTGGGGACTGGGAATGGTGGTGGCAAAGGTTTTGAAGCCTCGGTGTGTAAGCAGTTATAGTAAATGCATCCATCTGCAACAGACATGCAGATATCCAAGTCAGTGCAAAAGGGGCCCATCAAGTAGTCCCTCAATTTCATTTGAGCCAACGCTACAATTAGCAATCCATGTGCATATGGAAGCAACGGATATTTGCCCTCTGCTTCAAACTCAGAGAGAAGGTACATCCTATAATGGACTTCGCCTGCTTGGGATTCTGAGAATAAATGGGTGAGGCTCTGGGCAATTATTTGGCAGCTTATGGAGCAAGACCGACCAAGCCAGGGCTTGCAAGAAGGTAACAAAGGTGGGCGGTGCCTGCATTCTCCCCTCACAGCAGCTTTTCCCCAAGCATAGGTGCCCCAGGAGCTGTGCTCTGAACTCTGTGTCCTGGCAAGAGCTGACAGCTCCCCCTATGGGCCCTTTGGAACCTTAGGAGCTGGGGAGAAGCCCAGTACCCAGCCTGTGTTCTTAGCATGGAGGGTACAGCGGCGACCGAGACAATTCCATGCCCTTGGTAGCTCACAGACTGTGCCAGCGGTTCTCAAACTTTAGCTACATCAGAGTCACTTGGAGGCCTGGGCCCCACCCCCAGAGTTTCTGACCCAGTAGGCCTGAGAATTTGCATTTCTATCCAGCTCCCAGGTGATGCTGAAACTGCTTGTTTGGGGTCCTTACTTTGAGGACCGCTTGATGGGGTCTCACACTTTGCATGCCTCAGAATCGCCTGGGCGGAATTCAGCAGGTGTGCCGTGGCCTGGCTGAACGCATGCGTCAAGCGTTCCAGTGAGTCCGATACACACCCACATTTGAGAACCACTGACCTCTCAGTGGGGTGCGCTGACCTCCAGCTCCCCAAACCCTTGCCCTGGAGCTCTGGGGCGGATCTGGAGCCTGTATCTTTAACAAGCACGGCAGGTGGTTCTTAAGCTGGGTGTGAGACACCAGCCAAATGATGAGAGGGCTGGGTGGGGCCTCCTGCTGCACTGGGGAGAAGCATCTGTTCCCCCTTTGCGGATTCTGATTCTCTCCTACTCCCCACCCCAAAGCCCGGCCATGGCAGCAGCTACCAACGTGGGACAAGTAAGTGCCCAATTGTCTACAGTGCTGTGCTTGGCACTTGACAAGCTGCCCATACTATTGATATTCTCAACTGATGAAACACCCAGCAGTTGTCCAAAAACTTCAACCTTGGCTCCAGCTCAACAGGGCTGGTCCTGGACCTTATAGTACACACCCACCCCCAGCACCTTCCCCCTCTCCCCGCCCCGACTTTAGCTGCTATTGAGGGTTTCGCTGCTAGGAGACCCTGGACAGCCTGTTTGCAACATTTTGGTTTCTTGCCTCAGATCTCCCAAGAAAGCAGAGGTGCTATCCAAATGTTAATGATGTGCAGATGTGCATGCAAATATGTGCTCCCGAATTCTCAGTCATCTCAGGCTGATGCAACCCGCCCGCAGTGGCGCATGCCGCCCCAACTTACTCAGGACATTGACTGTTGATGAACGCGGGCGGCTTGCAAAACAGTGTGCAGCTTATTTGGGACCTTCCAGCCCCACCCCATGCAATCCTGTGATTAGTAGTCGGGGAGAGTCCCCGAGGAAGTCGCAGAAGCTAAAGGGGGCTTTAAAAGGTCAGAGGGCAGGGGAAGCAGGGAAAGGGCAGCTTTTGCTGCCAGGTCGTGTTTGGAGGCAGTGACAACTGTAGACTGCAGTGGAAGAGCGACTCATCTATAGCTCGTGCTTATTTCAACCTGCAGCAGAATGAGGTGGGGGTGGGAGTGAGAGCTCAGGACAGGGGACCAGGCGCCAGCCAGGCTCCCCCCCCCACCGGTGCAATCTCTGTTTCTGAATCTGTAAAACGGGATGGAGAAATGCTTTTCCTGCTGCCCCACGAGGAAGACCTGCAAGGATCCACGCTCATGAAGCAGCCTCCCAGCAATTCCCAAGGCCACCAGCCTGGCCTTGCCAGTGACAGGGGTAGGGCGCCCTCCCTGCCTGGTGGCGGATTTTGAATGGAGAGGCGGGAGGACTGGAAGGGCAGCGGTAGTTCAAGGCTTGGGAAAGCTTTCTGAGCTGATCACGGATTTCTACAGATATCCTGGAGACAAAGGGTGACTGGGGGAGCTTCTCCCTCTCATTTTTACCAACAACGCCATGGTTTGCCTTTGCGAGGCTTGCCATGGGGTTCCCAACAATGGCATAGGGATAGAAGATGGGGATTCCCGCGCCAATGGAGCAAGCTTGTCCCAACATCCTCCTTCCCATGCTATCCCACCCCACTACCTTCCCACCAAGGGGCTGGCAGGGGCGGGCAGAGCAGGTGTGGGGAAGGATGAGGCTGCTCAGCACATCCCGGGGCCAAGGATGTGCTCAGAGAGGCTGGCACCCTGGGGCCGGGAAGGGGGATTGGAAGTCAGAAGATTTAGTTGCCAGGCTTCGCCCAGCAGGTGGATTCAGTGGCTAAATTCCTTTGAGTTTCAGTTTCTTCATTTAAAACGCGGCAAAGTCTCCTACTTGCCAGCCTGGCAGTTATGGAGTTCTATAACCGGTCAACCAGCCACCTCCTCTCTGCGAAAAGGTTTTGAATCAGTTTAGTTACTATAAGATGTGACTGTGGCTAAGATTTTGATGGATGCCAGAGAAGCAGCCATTTCCTCTGAGACTCCGAATCTGCTGACGTTGCTCACGTTGGGGTGGGGCGGGGGGCAGGGTGGGGGGCGCCTGTGGCGAGTCCTCAGCCCTGGGGGTTTTGAAGTCTGATTAGGGCAGGGTTCTTGCCTTTTGGGTGCCCTCTTTGGTGAAGTCCATGGACCCCTTGTTAGGATAATGCTTTTAGCATGAAGTGAAACACTCCAGATCACAAAGGAGATCAGTTAGATTGATAGGGTTATCATTTTTTTTTTTAATGTGCTCTTCTTTTTAATGCATTTTGTAATAAGATTGGTCAACAGTTCTGACAACTACTCGAATTTCAAAATAGAGATGTACGTAAATGTTACTATGAGATTTCTGGAACAAATGGCATGTTATTTGAAAGAATCTATGAATTCTAGGGTGACCAGGTCTCCAGGACTGACTGTGCTGCTGCGGTTTGTTGTGATCATTCATGATGGAAGGAAAGACAAGTTTGCAGTTAGAGGTCAGTGAGAGGAAAGATGTCATTGTTTTCCTATCCAACTTCATGGGCTCCCTGACTTCTCTCCACAGAGACACTTTGGGGGTCTGTGGACTCTTGATTAAGATCTCTTGAAGTACAGCTTCCCTGTCAGGATCGCCTGCCTGTCTTCCCGTGACTGTGCTTTTCCTCCCCCCACCCCTTTCCTTCTTCCTCTTTCCTTCTCTCTCTCCTGTTCTTAGATCTATGTTCACCACTATGTACCCAGCCCAGAGACGGCCCCTGGCACACAATAGCCCTTGGTAAATATTTATGGAAGTGATGAATGAATTCCTTCAAGCACAGGCATGTGGGAACTTTCTATTTTGGGCACAGGCCTCTGTAAGGCATTGATAAAAAAAGAACTCCACCTCGAGAAAGCTTCATTTGGCCAGGAGAACATACTGCCCACATGTGGAACAGTTTTGTGCTGTGTTTTGTTGCCAGGTGAGTGGTGTGGGCCCAAAGCGCTTCAGGGTGTGCCTGGCTTCAGGGCTGCTGCTTCAGCTTGGCCCTGGAGGGAGAGTCCCCTGCTCTGGGCTCTGCCTGGGGACGGCCAGCCCTCTCGAGTCCCTCTCTTGGCAACTGGCCCCGACACTGGGTCCTCTTTCCACATATGCATCCAAGTTTCCCTGCCCGGAGTCCCCACCAGTGTTGGTGTTTCCACTCAGTAAAGTTTTGGGCCCACAAACATATACACGAGCCAGGGTTTGTTTTCACTTTAATTAATCATGTCTTCCTAGCATCCAGGACAAATCTTGAGAGTTCATGGGTTTCCACATTAAAACTTGCCTATCCTGAAAGGAATTTTTCCACATCAGGACCTCGTCACAACATATTGCTTTCTTCTTCTTGCATGAAACTCCAGGACTTTCCGCTGCTTTTTGGATGGCCCTCTGTTTCTCCTAAGGCTTCATTAGGCAAGGAGCGCTCTGACGTGTCACTGCTGTAATGGACCCAGATGGGTTCCACTGTGGAATGTGGCTAAGCAACAGACTGGGCAGTTAACAGGCATTTCTGGTCCGTGGTGGGGTGGGGTGGTTCTGGGGTCTTGGCATATATTTTAAGAGCAAATACAGGCCTGCTCTCAAGGAGCTTACAGGGTGGAGGCAGGAGAAAAACACCTTGGTGAAGGGAATGAGGTTATGTCTCTGTAAAGCCTCCTTTCAGCTTCCATTGAGAGTGTTTGTTACAGACAGAAGCCTGATTTTTCTAAGGAAAGAAGTAAATCTTTATTTTTATATCCAATTTCCAGAATTTTAAATGTTGGTGGCTAAGCCAACACTTAAAACATTCTTCTTTTTGGTGGGCAAAACAAAATACGTCTATGCCCCAGTTTTGAACTGTGAGTTCTCCTTCTTCAAATTCACTATAAATGGGAATGTTGGTACCACAGGTGAGAATCAGCAGCTATCATATGTAAAAGTGCTTTTAAAGAGGTGAGAGCACTTCGTAAATGAACAAGATTACCCCCTGTTTGTTAACTATGGCATTTGGCTATGTACTGGCGGATGATGATTAGTTGTTGGAATAGGTGGCTTCAGTCTTGAACATCTACTTGATGTTCACCATGAATGTTTGTAGTATTTTTTTCTCACTATATTACAAGATCCTTCAGGGAGAATTTAATACAGACCAAAATCTGTATTAGTTTCCTATTGCTGCTGTAACAAATTATCATAAATTTAGTGGCTTAAAACAACATGAATATATTATCTTATGGTTGTGGAGGTAAGAAGTCTGAAGTGGGTTACAGTGGGCTAAAGTTAAGGTATTGAGGGCTGTGTTCCTTTCTGGAAGCTCTGGGGGAGAATCCTTTTGTTTGCCCTCTCCAGCTTCTGGAGGCCACCTGCATTCCTTGGCTCATGGCCCATTCCAGCCAGCAGTGAAGCATCTTCCAACTTCTCTCTGACTCTTATAAGGAGCTTTGTGATTACATTGGACCCATGCAGAAAGCTGAGGATCATCTCCCCATCTCAAGGTCCATGCCTTTTGTCACATCTACAAAGTCCTTTTTTGCTATGTAAGGTAACATATTCACAGACTATGGGGATTAGGATGTGAACATCTTTGGGGGACCTTATTTTGCCTATCACAGTATTTAGTGTGAAACTTCATATTCTGTGAACACATTTTATAAACTTGGATGCTATGCCCTGGTCCATCTCCAGGTTCTAGAGGCTGCCTGTATCCCTTGACTCATGGCGTCTAGGGATTGCATCACTCTGACCTCTGCTTCCCTCATCACATCTTTGTCACTTTTCCAGGGGGAAGCACAGCAGCTGAAGTGTGGTTGGTGCTTGCGGGGTGGAGGCAGTGGAGTAGAGGAGTGAAGGGTCTGGGGTTGGCACCCCAGTTCCAAGGCCACCCACTGTATGAACTTGAGTTCAATCATGTCTTTGTGGCTCAATTCCGCATCTGAAAAAAGAGAATAATAAGAGAGTCTGTCTCACAGGGTCCAGATGTAGAATGAGTTAATGTATACAAAGTGCTTATGGCCAGTTCCTAGCACATGGTTAGGTTGACCAGCTGTCCCAGTTTGTCTGGGCTTCCCTGAAGGGAACCAAGGGGCTCCTTAGACACAGGACTTTCAGTTTTATAACTGGAACAGTCCCAGGAAAATCAGAAGTTGGCTACCTGTTAAGAAGTTGGCCTCAGGAAGCATTAGCTACCATTATGGTCTTTCTGGATTTGAGAAGATTTCCTAATTGCTAAAGTATGTGTGCTGTGGGAAGGCTGAGGGTGATGTGGAGATGCTGAAGGGCAGGAGACTCCAAGCCTGACCTTCAAGGGGACATTGAACCCAGTGGGATTTTGATTTTCTTAGCAATTAACTTAAAAAGGTACCTACCCTTTATGATCTGAGGGAAGGCTGAGAAAGGGAAGACATAAAGCCATACACCTCAGAAGCTCTGGCAAGAAGAGTGGATTGGAATCGAAAGGGGAGCCACCTTCACTGAACCCTGCTTCACAATGGGCTTCACAGTCATATAATGACCACTGATGGTGTCTGCTAGGAATTCTGGGGCTCAGATATTTTGTTGTAACAGCTGATTGGTGACTAGAATTTTTTTTAAAAAACAGAACATTTTGGGATCTCTTTGTAAGTGTGTTATAAAATAAGAATTCTGTTCTCTGAGCTGATATTTCACTGGATTTGTTGTACTTTATAACTCACCAGGGACTATTAGCTGGTGCTGAATGCAAGAAGAGTCAATATTCTAATCTTTGCTTCTGGGTATATCCTGCTTATATTCCTGAGCATATCCAGACCAGATTCATCAAAATTTAGAATTTTCTTAGGCACAAACCTTGCTCATAACTTTTTTTTTTTTAA
>JAQZBX010068561.1:0-15729 GCA_029593785.1 Cabassous unicinctus | reverse complement strand
GGAGAGAAACCACTCTCCACCCTCTGACAGACTCCTCTTCCTCCCAGGGAGGAGGATCTTCTTTCTCCTCTCAGTTGGCTGCAGTGAGCCAGGGTCTTTACCAAGGCTATGTGCTTTGAAGGTGGAGTACATATGCCATTCCCAGCCACAAGGGCGAGTAACTCACGGTTTTCAGTTTTCATTTGACCTTTTTGTTTCTGTCCCTCTTCTTCCTGGGTGATGTGCCTGGTCTGCAGATACCCAAAGCAGCTCTCTCAGATAGCTTTTTGCCCATTGTCCATTGTTTTTGTGAAAGAGCTAAGCCCTGCCTACCTACTCTGATGTCATCTTGCCAGATGTCTGTATTTTTTATTTTTAACTCCAGTTTTTATTTTCTATAAGACCTAAAGGCAAATGTACAAAATGCAATGATAAGTCAGTGGTTCAGGACTTATAATAAAAACACATAAAATTTGTGACAATAATTATATAAAGGTGGGGGACTGAGTGGTATAGGAATATAGTTATATATACTAATGAAATTAATTTGGCATCAAAGCAAATGCTATTGTTATGGATTTAGGATGCTACATTTAGGCTACTTGGTAATCACACACACACAAAATCAAAGAAACTCATAGAAACAGAAAGTAGAGTTCAGGTACCAGGGTGGGGGCCAGGGGCAATGGGGAGTTACTGCAAAAATGATCGTAGGGTTTCTGTTTGTGGTAAAGGGAAAGTTCTAGTAACAGATGGTGGTAAGGGTACTATAGCATTGTGATATGATTAATCCCATTGAATGTTACACTTAGGAAGGGTTGGGATGGGAAGATTTATGTTGTATATGTTTCCCCATTTTTTTTAAAGAGAGAAAGTATGAGAAACTAAAGAGACAACGACAATTAAATGTAATACATGATCCTGTACTGAATCTAAGAATAAAAAGAAAAGCCTCAAAAGGAAATTATTGCAGCAAAAGAAAAAAAATAGAATGCAAGCTTTCTATCAATGTGAAATTTCTTCTATTTGATAACCTCACTAAGGTGATTACATAAGTGAATAGCTTTGTTCATAGGAAATATACATGGGAGTATTATGTGTTCAGGAGTATAATGTGTAAATGTTCAGAAGATAGATGGAAAGAAAGAAAGAAGGAAAGAAGGGAGGGAGGAAGGGTAAGAGAGAGAGAAACAGCAAAGTTGGCAAAATGTTAAAATTGGTGGATCTGGTTTTCTGGGAGTTTTGGGGTATGTTGGAGTTTTCTGTATGGAGCTTGTATTATTATTACAATTGTCTTGTAAGTTGGAAATTATTTCAAAATAAAAAGTTCATGAAAAAAAAGACATTTTGTAAGTGCCTTTAATTATAGACTCAGAAATGCAATTCACAAATTTGTTCAACACCAATTGAACAATACTGGTTTGAGAATTAGTTTTGAAAGCTATACTAACAGGAAAAAACCTTATTTTAAAGTCTAGATATTTTCATTGCATGGTATCACATACAATACTATAAAACACATTGCCATATGGTTAGTAGGCCATTTTTCTATTAATTTGAAGTTCAGCATTTTAAAATTTCATCTGAAATTTATTGGAATTAAATGTATTAAAAGTTATTAATGTATAAACGACCATCTCAACTTGACTTCAGATTTATCATCACAATACCTTGTTGGTTTATAATTCTTTTTATTTCATTCTCACATTTATGGTTTTACATTTTAAAATTATGTCATTAAAAAAGTTTTACCCTGCATTAAAATATTGGAGGATTTGTTGATTCGGTGCAAAAAGTTTTGGCCTGTTATTGAGGTATACTAAATTTCATTTTAGTCTAATTCTAAATTGTTTGCTATTTCCTGCCTGGTATTTTACTAATAATGGGTTAGGGAAGAAATAGGTTAATGGTTTTTGTTATAATCGTGTAAAACACCAGAGAGACCTAGCAGAAATAATAATGTTTTACATTAATATGATGCTTTAAAGTTTTTAAAGCTCTATCATATCCTTTATTCTTTTTATAAAATAGAAAGTGAATTTATTACTTTTCTTTCATTTGATTTATTTTATGTATTTTATTTTTATTTTATTTTGCTTTATGTTTTAAATGGAAAGTGATTTCTATAGATATTAACTGATCTGCCCCAGGTCACAAAAGTAGTAAATGATGAAATTGGAATGAGACTTTAACTCACTTGCCACCTAAACCTTTTCCCATTGTATAATTCTGTCGCCTATAAAAAGACAGAATTTGTCTCTCATTTTGAAGATTAAAAATACTGGAAACCCCTAGCAAGAGTCATCTTCTAAAACAAGGATATATAAGTGAATCATTTTGCTAATTTTTAAAAAATAGAAAACAGGTCAGAAATTGTATCTAGGCTTCCAGACCAACCAACAAATGTGAATTTACTGCATAGAATGATGAAATTGTCATTCTATATCACAAGGAGCACAGACAGTAATCTAATGACTTTTCAGTGATATTGTACATTAAAGTGGCTTTGTGAGATGGAAATGAAAACAAGTAACTATGTTGCTTCTCTCAGAATAATGTATTCTATGCTAGGAGAAGAGAATAGAACATGATACCTTCCATAACCCAAATGCTTTAGTTATATTAACCATATGACTAGAACACAGAAAAGATAGGGTTTGGAGGCTGTTCAGAACATTCTTTTTTCATTTTTCAACTTTATTACTTTCTTTTTACAGGTTAATGACAGTTAATAAGACTAGAGAAGAAAAAAAGGATTGGGGAGAAAATGTTTGCTCTGCCAACTGTAGTAGAGACCAAAACCATTATCAACTTAACATGCCATGCCTACTTAAGGAAAAATCAGGATCATAATGTCAGTAGTGTTATCACTAGTGTTGTGTAGCATTGCAGTAATATTCCCAAATTTTTCATGTTTTGCTGTATGTCTGTCTCTTTGCAATGTAACTAGGGTGCCTGTCATATTAAGATACAGTTTATTTCTTCACCTCTTGACTCTGTGACTTATTTTGACAATGGGACAATAGCAAATGTAACCTAAGCAGAGGCTTGAAAAGTATGCTTTAGGGTTTAACCACTTTTGGTTCTGGGAACCCTTCTGCTACCATGTGAACTAGCCCAAGATAGCCTCCTGGAGGATGACCATGTAGATATCAGCTGTCTCAGTCATTTAAGCTGTCCCAGGCATCCCAAACATAACATATAAGATCTGTGATTAAGGCCATTCTAGACCACTCAACCCAACAAACACACAAAATAATGAGAAATAACAAGTGGTTGCTGCATTTGGCAGTGACGTAGCAAATGTTTATTGATTCACCAATTTACTTGCAGATTTTGCTTCTCTTCGTCTCTACTAATGACACTATGGTTCGAAGTAAAATGAAATCATTTCATAACCGATTATTTCAGTTACTATTCCAGTTACTATGGCTGCATAACCAATTACCCAAAAGTTAGTACCATAAAGCAGCAAGCATTTTGTACAAGGCTCACAAATTCTATGGGACAAGAATTCAGATAGTGAACAGAAGGGATGGCTTTTCTTTACTCCATGATGTCTGGAGCCATAGCTTGGAAGACTCAAATGGCAGGGAGGTGTTTCAAATTACTGGAGGTGACTTAAATGGCTGGGAGCTAAAACAACTGAGGCTGGATGATTCATGTCCAGGATGGCTTCTTTACTCACGTGGACTGGGATGGCTTGAAGCCTGAGTTCAATTGGGATTGTTGACAAGAACAACTACATGTGACCAAATGATTTCTGAGAAAAATTATTTGAAGAGCAAGTATTTCAAGAAAGCAAGGCAAAAGATGCAAATATTCTTTCAATGTAGTCTTGGAAGTCATACAATATCAATTATGCTGCATTCTATTTATGACAAGTGAGTCACTAAGGTCAGCCCAAACTCAAGAGGAGAGGAATGGGACTCTACATCTTGATGAGAAAGTGGCAAGATTACATTAAATAAGAGCATGTTGGAAGGAGAATATAATTGAGGCCATTTTAATCAGATAGCCACTCAATTATTACTTTCTCTGGGAGACCACATTATTGATCTAACACACAGCACCATGTGAGACTTTGCGTAGTACTTCTTGGAGTTTCAATTTTAATTTGTCTGTCATTAGTTCCTAAATATCCCCCTCAAGCTAAAAGCTCACAGAAGATTAGGTGTTTTCCCCTTAGCTATCTGTGCAGATCATTTTATGTTAATTTGGCTATGGCTTAGAACCACAAAGGCAACAGCTATACAGATGCAATAGGTTCCCCCAGAACAGTCTCTATAGACATTCTCCACAAGTTCTCCCTAAGTAGTCCCACTTCAGTAGAGCAGATTCTTGGGTTTCCTTGTAAACTCTGACTTGACTACTTGCCCCAAAGCTCCAGGTGAAAAGTTTAGTGATTTTTTCTTTGATTCTCCTACTACTTGTAAACCTTCACTTTCCTAAGATCTGTGACTTTGTTTAAGGTCAATTTCCTGTAATAAATTCTTTATTCCCACAAAATTTATAGTGGCTTTGTTGTACAGATAGAGTATCCATAGAACTTTGCCTATTGCTTAATAAATAATAATAGGTGCTTGACAAACATTTCTTGAATGAGTAAACTAATAAATGTCAAGCATATTTTGATTTGTTCAAAACCAGTCAAGCATGCTAATGAGCTATATCATTTGATTTTTTTCTTCCTAAAGTTTTCCTTTACAGTCATGTACCAGAATTGAGATACAGGAAAATATATTAGTGCTATGATATCTCTGAATGTATGGGAAAATTCCATATGTCTAAAAGATTAACCCTTCAAGCATTATCCCCACTGGAAATGGGACATATGAACACATTGCAATGGATACACTGCATTGTTATCTTGCTCCATCCAAAATTGCTCTGACATAACCTAAGCCTTTCCATCTCCAATGTACATTATTCTCTTATATGCTAGATATGTTATGCTCATCCATGAGACAATTTTTCTGACATACCTAGTGTGATGAGTAAGTCTGAATATCTTTATCTCAGAATGAATCCTTTATCTCTTCCTACCTTTAGCAATAAAGGATAACTTCAAAGCCATGAAGATTAGGTTTTCTACCTCAGATAATTTAGATCTTTATTCCACTGACCAAAGAAAACAAGGAAGTGGAGACTAAGAATTAAAATGACAATTCATTATTTATTAACTGTCATCACATTTATGCACTTAGCTAAAAATTCCATTATGCATTTTTTGTTGAGATGGCATAGGAATTTTTAACTGAATTTCAGAAAACCACTTTTTATTTTTTTAATAAAAAAAATAATATGAACACACATAGAGAGCTGTAATTTGCATGAGATGATGACATTATTTTCAGGGTAATCTTGTGTTTTATAGCCTACTTTTTGAGAACTATCAGTAATGAGTTTGCCTTTGGAAAACATCTTCATGGAATTCTACATTGTCTCAATTTAACTTCTTGTCTACAAGACAAAAAACTTTAAATCTTTACCTAAAATGATAAAACCTATTTCTGACTATTATACATCGATATGCTCTATTTGGTCCATACTCATTCACTCACTATCCATTCAGCAAACATTTATTTTATCAGGCAGTATACTAGTCTCTTATGTTAAAATGAACAAAATCTTGTTAGGGCCCTCTAATAGCAAACAATTTCTGCCACAGACACTCCTCAGTATGTAGGTATTACCGTAGTTACTTTCTTTCAGTGAGAAGAAAAACACCATTTCTGGTTTCATGATTAGATTAAAGTTGAAGATTTTACCCAAGTTCAACCATTGAGATTACCTTTTAATTAATTTGGAATTAGAACAAAAAAGATTTAGTCCCATCTAACATTTTGCTTGAATTTACTTGATATGTTCTGAAGAAGTGTGTGAAGATGAAAAAGCACTTAATGATCAGTGAATAGAATGAAGTAGAGGTTCAGAGACAGCAGAATAAGACACAGGAAGAGTGATTAAGCTTCAAAAAGAATAACTGCTTGGATTCCTGGTGGCTTTCCAATTTCTGCCCTTAGAGTTTCATGAGGCCCAGATACGTATCCCTTGGGTACACTGAAATAATCTCTTTATTCTAGAAATCAATTACACTCCTTTTATCTTAAGTAACCAACATAACCTTAACAAAGGCATTCTACCATAAACAAATAATTACAGCTATGTGATCAATCTTGTAAGGGGAGTATAAATGCATTGCACTTGTTAGACATTGGTCCAGCCACTTTATAGAGACCAAATAACACTAGATTATAAAAGATGGGAAGTTTATTGTTCTCTCACAAAAAAGTCCTAGCTAATAGGCAATCCATTAAGTGTAAGGCAGTTCCACTCCACAAAGCAAACTGGCAACTCAATCCAGAGACCAGCTATCTTTTTGTTCTACTATTCCCTCAGGTGCTTTTACCATATTCCAACCTAGAAGAAAGAATCAAGGAGCTCCCCTTTAAGGACATGATCCAGAAATTGCTCACAGAATTTCTGCTCACATATCACTGGACAGAACCTAGTCACATAGCCACACCTCACTGTAAAGGAAGGTTGACAACTCTATCTTGATGGCCATGAGATTAGATAAATATTTCAGGTTTTATTGCCAAAGGGGTGAAGGAGGCATTAGATATTGGGATGCCATTAGAAATTTCTCCTATGGTACTACCGTTGGAACAGAGTTGTGGAATATATTCATTCACTCAAGAACATAAGAAAAGATCTCTTTGAGAAAGTGATTTTTGACTGAGTCTTGAATGATGAATTGGATGTTTTAAGGGCAAGAAGGAAAAGGGTCTTTTCAGCAAGAGGACACATAGTATGCAAAGACAAGGAGGGATTACTAAAATTTCTTGGGGCTGGAGCATAGACTATGTGTGTGATGAGGACTGAGGATGGCATCAAATGAACCTGAAAATGAAGGCCATATTGCAAGTACTTTAATGCCCTTGTAAAGAATATGACTTTAATTCTATGGCAACAAGAAACATCAAAGTTTTGTTAGCAATGGTATGATCTAATTAGATTTATTTTAAAATGACTGGCAGCCTATGAAGACTATACAGGCATACCTCATTTTATTGTGTTTCACTTACTATACTTTGCAGATATTGCATTTTTACAAATTGAAATTTTGTGGCAACCCTCTGTTGAGCAATTCTGTTCAAACCATTTTTCCAACATGTGCTGACATTGTGTCTCTATGTCACATTTTGGTAACTTTCACAATGTTTCAAACTTTTTCATTATTATTATATCTGTTTTGGTCATCGTTGACGTTGCTATTGCAATTGTTTTGGGGCACCATGAACCACGCCAATGTAAGACAGCAAACATAATCAGTAAGTGTTGTGTGTGTTCTGACTGCTCCATCAACCTGTTGGTCCCCATTTCTCTCCCTCTCTTAAGGTCTCCTTATTCCTAGAAACCCAACCATATGGAAATTAAGTGGATGAATAACACTACAATGATGTCTAAGTAAGTGTTCAAGTGAAGGAAGAGTCACACAACTCCCACTTTAAATCAAACCTAGAAACGATTAAATTTAGTGAGGAAAGCATGTTGAAAGCCAAGATAGGCCAGAAAATAAGCCTCTTGTGCCAAACAGTTAGCCAAGTTGTTAATGCAAAGGAAAAGTTCTTGAATAAAATGAAAAGTGCTACTCCAGTGAACACAAGATGGTAAGAAAGCAAAAGAGCCTTATTGCTGACATTCAGAAAGTTTTAGTGGTCTGTATAGAAAATCAAACCAGCGACAACACTCCATTAAGTCAAAGCCTAATTCAGAGAAAGGCTTAATTCTCTTCAATTCTCTGAAGGCTGGAAAAGGTAAGGAAGCTAAAGAGGAAAAAGTTTGAATTTAGCACAGGTTGGTTCATGAGGTTTAAGGAAAGAAGTTGTCTCCATAGTACAGAAGAGCAAGGTCAAGCAGCAAATAGTAATGTGGAAGCTGCAGCAAGTTATCCAGAAGAGCTAGCTAAGATAATTGATGAACGGGGCTGCTGTAAACAACAGATTTTCTATGTAGATGAAATAACCTTCTATTGGAAGAAGATGTCATCTAGGAATTTCATAGCTAGAGAGATGTCAGTGTCTGGCTTCAAAGCTTCAAAGGACAGGTTGACTCATTTACTAAGGGCTAATGTATCTGGTGACTGTAAGTTGAAGCCAAATTCTCATTTACCATTCTGAAAATCCTAAGGCCCTTAAGAATTATGCTAAATTTACTCTGTCTGTACTCTATAAATAGAACAACAAAGCCTAGATGAAAACAAATCTGTTTAGAACATGTTTTATTGACTATTTTAAGCCCACTATTGAGACATACTGCTCAGAAAAAAAGAGATTCCTTTCAAATATTATAGCTCATTGGTAATGCACTGGTTCACCCAACAGCTCTGTTGGGGAGGTATGAGATTAATATTGCTTTAATGCCTGCTAACACAACATCCATTCAGCAGCCCATGGATCAGGGATTAATTTAGATTTTCAAGTCTTATTATCGAAGAAATACATTTTGTAAAACTATAGCTGCAGTAGATATTGATTCCTCTGGCGGATCTTGGAAAAATAAATTGAAAACAAAACTTTCTGGGAAGGATTCACCATTCTCGCTGCCATTAAGAACATTCATGATTCATCGGAGGATGTCAAAATATCAACATTAAAAAGATTTTGGAGAAGTTGATTATAACCCTCTTGGATGACTCTGAGGGGTTCAAGACTTCAGTGGAGGAAGTAACTGCAGATGTGGTAGAAAAAGCAAGAGAACTAGAAATAGAACTGGAGCCTGAAGTTGTGACAGAATTACTGAAATCTCTTGAAAAACTTGAATGGATGAGGAATTCCTTCTTATGAATGAGCCAAGAAAGTGTTTTTCTGAGGTGCAGTCTTATCCTGGTGAAAATGCTGTGAATATTGTTAAAATGCCAACAAAGAATTTAGAACATGACATCAACTTAGTTCATAAAGAAGCTGTAGGGTTTGAAAAGATTGACTCCAATTATGAATGAATTTCTACTGTGGATAAAATGCTATCAAAGAGCATCACATGTTACAGAGAAACCTTATATGAAAGGAAGAGTTAATCATTGTAGCAAACTCTATGAGTGTATTCTAAGAAACTGTCACAAGCACCCCAAGCTTCAGCGATCACCATTCTGATCATTCTGCAGAGGCAAGACCTTCCACCAGCAAATGATTAGGACCCACTAAAGGCTCACAGGATGTTTACTATTTCTTATCAATGAAATATTTTAGTTAAGGTATGTATAATTTTTTTAGGTATAATGTATTACACATTTAATAGACTATAGTATAGTACAAACATAACTTTTATATGCACTGGAAAAAATAATTCTTATGACTCACTTTATTGTGATATTCACTATATTGTGGTGGTCTGAACAGAAGTTGAAATATGTACACTGTATGCCTGTACTGGAGTAAGTGTAAGACTGGTGGTACAAAGGAGATCAGGTCATAGAGATAAATAGCATAATCAATATTTCTGCAGAAACTCAGTAAACATAAAATTTAGCTAAAGTAAATGTTCACAACCTTTCTTTTAACAATGCACTGCTCATAAGGATGACCTTCGCATTGGAGATTTTCAGCGTATATTTCCCGTTCTTCAAATTGTCTTCCCTGTCAACCACTATAGATTTTTCTCCCAACAAAATAATACCTATATTTTTTCAGAGTATCTCTACAAAGAGTCTAGAGAAATTAAAGAAGCAACTTGTAATATACCAAATCCTGCTGGTTGAATGTAATAAAACGATTAATTTAATGATTGCTCAATTTGCTTCCTTCCTCAGGTTTGGAACACACCTTAAAAATCAACTAACCAGCCAGAGACAAAGCGGGGTCGACTGGGACAGGAGGTGTGGCCCAGTCAGTGGAAGGGGTGAGGGTGGAGAAAGCAAGGAGTCATGGCAGGTGGACCTGGCTGCTGCCTCACAAGCCCCAGAGTGGCACCAGAATGCAGCGCCCTCTGTAGCCACCTTTTCCTGTGGGAAGGGTGCATGGATAGTTTCTGTAGAGCAGGTGCTGAAAAACAACAAGCAGCAAGTTTGGGGAGCACCAGAGCTAGTGTGTGGACATGGCTCCACCTTGATGCCCTTCAATCCATGTAGAGAAACATGCTGCAGCACCCAGAACTCTCATGGAGGTTTAGAGGGACACAGAAACAACAGCAGGGGCAGCAACACCAGCACTGCTAACAGTCTACACACAATAAGATGGAAAAGAATTGAGGGTGCATTAATGGCCAACTGATTTTTGACAAGGGGGCAAAGAACTCTTGATAGGGAAAGAATAGTCTCTTCAACAAGTGATGCTGGGAAAATTGGATACCCATTTGCAAAAAATGGAATGAGGACCTCTACTTCACATCTTATACAGAAATCAACTCAAACTGTATCAAAGACCTAAATATAATAGCCAAAACTACCTAACTTCTAAAAGAAAATGTAGGGAAGCATCTCAGGACCTTGAGTTAGGCAATGGTTTCCTAAACTTTACGCCCAAAGAACAAGCAACAAAAGAAAAAAATAGATTAATGGGGCCTCATCAAAATAAAAAATTTTTGTCCCTCGAAGAATTTGATCATGAGAGAAAAATGATGACTTACACAGTGGAACAAAATATTTGGAAACCACATGAAACTTTAATATCTGATGGAGTTTTAATATCTAGAATACATAAAGAAATTCTTCAACTTAACAGAAATAGAAAATCCAATTTAAAAATGGGCAAAGAACTTGAATAGACATCTCTCCACAGAAGATATACAAATGTCCAGAAAACACATGAAAAGATATTCAACATCATTATCCACTAGGAAAATGCAAATCAAAACCACAATGAGAAACCATATCATATTCATTAGAATGGCTGCTATCATAAAATGGAAAATCACAAGTGTTGGAGAGGATATGGAGAAATAGGAACACTCATTCATTGCTGGTGGGTGGCAATTTAAAATGATGCAGCCATTGTGGAAGACAGTTGGTGGTTTATCAGAAAAGTAAGTATAGAGCTATCATATGACCTGACAATCCCACTATTAGGTATATATCCCAAAAGTATTGACAGCAGGGGCTGGAGCAGAAATTTTCACACCAATGTTCATAGTAGAATTATTCACAATTGCCAAAAGATGTAAGCAACCCAAGAGTCTATCAACCAATGAATGAATAAATAAAATGTGGTATATACACACAATGGAGTAATATTCAGCCATATAAATGAATGAAGTCCTGATAAACATGCAACAACATGGATGAACCTTGAAGACATCATGTAGATAGAAATAGGCCAGACACAAACAATTAGAAAAAGCAAAATCATGGAGTCAGAATCTAGAATATAGGTTACCAGAGGATGGGGTGTGTATAGGGAATGGGAAGTTAAAGCTTAAAATGCACAGGTTCATCTTTTGGAATGATGGAAGTGTTTTGATAATGGATGGTGGTGATGATAGTAGTGTAACTTGGTGAAAGTTCTTAATAACCCTGAAACACCTACCTGAATGTGATTAAAAAGGCAAATGTATAAATGTATATATGCTAACAATAAAATTGCTTTTTTAAAACCCATGGAATTACACTGTACAGTGAACCTTAAGTTAAAACATGGACTACAGTTAATAGTACAATTATAAAAACATGCTCTCATCAATTATAATAAATATTCCACATCAATGCAAGGTGTTAATAATAGTTTTATATATGGCAATTCTGTATTTTACACATGATTTTTCTGTAAACCCACAACTTCTCTAATAAAGAAAAAATAATAATAACAGAATTGACGAGGGCACCACTGCCAGTGTTCAGAACGCTTAAAGGTTCTGATTTCACTGGGGCCAGACTGCATACAACGCGTGGTTCGCTCAAGAAAGCCAAAGCACACATCAAGAAAATTGAAGATTATAAAAGAAAAAGAAGGCATCAGCTTGAAAATTCAGACTGAGACCAGAGATTTTTAATTGGATGATTGGAATAGCTGCTGGATCTGCAGGAGATTGAACTAAGTATTAGTTCAGCATTGGGCTCTGATTCAGAGTGAAAAAAATTGAAGTGGATCTTGAAAACACAAAGTTCTTCAATGGAGAAATGGACAATATCAGAACCACCTGCATCAGTGACACTGAGGACCACAGCAGACTATAGGGTTCTGGCAGTGAGAATGATTACTCCAGTGCCAGTGTCAAACTTTCCTTCACTTCCTAGAACCCACTATGACATAATAGTGCAGGGTGAAGTAGTTACTGGGCAAATCCTATCTTTACTTGAACAAAAAGTTCAAAAGACCTGCATTTAAGCAAATGCTTATCAAAAAGTGTGGCAGAGCCTCCCTAGCAGAACAAATATTTGTAATAATCATATAAAAAATCACAATTTCTTATAGCAGCAGAAAAAAAATCAATTAACCAAATACCAAACCATTTGTTCAGTCTCTATTAGAAGACTTCCAATTACTGCTAGAGAACAAATATGTTCATGAGACAACTGTTAACACAACATGTTGGCACTATGGTGCGATATAAGCAAAGAAAAAGAAAAAAAAGTAAGCACAACACTGAAGAGATTTCTTCCTTCTTAATCATAGATGTATCTCCAGAATCTAGAATACTGGCTGACTCAAAGTAGGTGTTCAAGGAACGGGAGAAATGATTACATGTGTGCAAAGATCAATGAAAAAGAATGAGGAAAACAGAGTTCTAGTTTCCACTCACTACGATTTAAGAAGTTATATTTTATAGCTGAGTAGCTATACACTAGTTTTAAAGCTCCATGGGTCAAGGAATTTTGTCTTCTATTCATATATATATATATATATATTTGTTTTTTATTACTTTGCAAAAATTTACAACAATTAACACAAATTTAGTGGCTTAAAAAAACATCCTTTATTATCTCACAGTTCTCTAGGTCAGAAGTCTGTCAGGCTTGGCTGGATTTTTCACACAAAAGGCCAAATATCAATGTGTCAGCAGGGCTTGGATCCTATCTGATGGCTCTTGGGAAAATCTCCTTACAAGCTCATTCAAGATGTTGCCTGAATTTGGTTCCTTGGTGTTGTAGGACTGAGGTGTCTGTTTCCTTGCTGACTGTCAGCAAAAGCATGCTCAGTTTCTAGAGTCTGCCCACATTCCTTGCCATAGGATTCCTTCTATTTTCAAGCCAACAAAGGCAGGTTGAATTCTTCTCCCACTTTGTATGTCTCTGATTTCCTCTTCTGTTACCTGCTGGATAAAACTTGCTGCTTTTACAGATCTCCCATGATTAGATGTGGCCCACCCAGATAATCTGCCTTTTGACATATGAACTAACACAATCACTTGAGTGATATCATATTCACAATTTCTACCTTTAATCAAAGAGGAGGGGATTATAAAGCGTGAGGGTCATTTGGAACTATCTGAGAATTCTGCTTACCACCAGCATATATCCCAAGTTACAAAAAAGGTTGCTGGTACATTTATTGAATGGGTGCAAGAGTGAATGAATGAATGACTATTGCTGCATATGGTCATACTGGGACCTGCCCATATATGGACCTAATAAGAATAAGTCCTTGTCTGCCTAGCAGAAAACGCAATTATTATTTGTCTGAGGCTGAAAAACATGCCTAGGTTTCCACCTAGGCAAGGCACGCAATGACACTGTTTCCTTTGACTCTGAAATCCTGTGAATGTATCTAGAGACTCCTGCTGCTCCAGTGCAGCAGACTATTTGTTACTAGGAAAAGGAACCTATTCCCAAGAACTCATCACCTTCTAGTCTAATAATTTCCCTTCCATCTCTCTTCTTCCTCCCCTTGATGCAGAAAATTATTTTCTAGCTAGGCCCTGACCTTCTTTCTTGGATTTACTCCCAGTCTTTTGTCAAAACCCTTAGTCCTTTTTGAGATTTAAAGATCTCAAGCCAGGAAGAGCCCAGTTTACATGATAAGAAGGTAGACAGAGGGGAAAGGAAAGGGCCAAGAAGGACTTAAAAATAAAGGAAGGGGGGTAACATTAGTTAACGTGTCTAATGTATTATTCCCTCACTGCCTTTTTATACTCCTGTTTCACTTTCTTATAATTATGCGTTCATATGCCTGTCTCTCTCTCATACTGTGAGATTCTTAAGGGCAGAAATAGAGATGATTGATTTATCTCTTTATTTCCAGCCATGGCACAATTCATAGCAATTTTCCAATAACTGCTTGCTGAATAAATGAATGATGAATGCATGACTTTAAAAGATAACATAAAATATATACACATTTATTATTCAATTTAATGTAAAAGTATGCAACCCAACAAGAGATACCTAAATTTCAAAATTTAACCAGATAGAGATATTCAGAAGGGAATTTAAGATAATTGTGCCACACAACAGAATAGTAGCTTAAAGAAATATTGGTGATAAATGTTATCTTTTCTACTAAAGTAGTTTTGAATGTAATCAAAATATTTAAGCACTGTTTTGCTATACATTTTCATATGCCATTTACCAAAATGAATCAGATTATTAAATGCAAGCATTCTTTCTTGGATTTCAAGTGCATCTATAAAGCACTCAAAAGTTATAAACCTGCTTTGGTTGTTTTTTGATATCTGCTAGAGGTTGTTCACATTAAGATAAATGGATTGTCATGTTTCGAGAACTGTTTAGTTTCACTTTTAGGAGACCATCTGTTCTCTGATGAATGGATCTGTGTATAAGAGTGGGCATGTTGATTTAGCTCTTTTTTAAATAAATGTCATAGTTAATTATGTTTTTTAAGTTCCAACTTCCATGGTCTCTTTTGAAGATAACTATGTAATAAGGACTCTTTGAATGAGTCCATAGTTTGAGGCACACAGGGAGAAAGACAGGAAGCCCACCTTGCCTTGAATGAATCTTATTCATCATTGAAATGAGAGACTCTGAAGTCTTATAGCCCTCATATTGTTTTTGTTTGGATACTGTCACCCTGCATCATAAGAAAGAGAACAATAAAGCAAATAATAATATTAAAAAGCACACATTTAGCATGTAATGATTCATATGATTTGTTGAATTGGTGAAAACTACTTAATTTGAGGGTTTTAGCATATATTCAAATCATTCGAATTATAGTCCATAGTTATGCAATCAAAACACAATTATTAAAGACTTTCAGTTATAATTTGCTTTAGAATAATCAAAAAATCCATTTACTCATAGTATAACACATATAAAATATTTATTCATTTTGTAAAATAAATAAATAGAAAAATCGATGAATAAAGTAAATAATTTATTTTACCACAAGGTTGGTAGATTTACAAATTATATTTTGTAATACAGCCTTAGGTTTGTGGGATTATGGGTGGGCTTGCAAGGCAAGGGTGAGTAAAGTTGGTTTTATGGATCCCAATCCTTAATTCAAGAAATATTGCTCTATTTTTAATTTTGCAGAATATCTTCTTTGCATTTTTGCATATTTGCAATTGCAGAATCAGTTCCAGAACTAAAGTAGTGGGAAAACCAGTACCCCAGATAAATCTGCCTCCCTCATATTTTTCTGCTTTGAAATATCAACCAAGATTGCAGAAAATAATTTCCATGAAAAATTACATTTATCTTTCTCAGAAGAAATTAAATAAAATCTGACAACTATTTCCTACTGGTTGAAATAGAGAGAAGAAAATAACCAGCTCATTGCCTCATATCTCCCCTTCCCCAACACTGACTATCTCTCCTACTGTTTACACTAATGTTGAGGACTCTGAAAT
>JAQZBX010068559.1:0-15734 GCA_029593785.1 Cabassous unicinctus | reverse complement strand
CAAATGTTGAGTCTCTTTTGGCTGAGCAACGTTCATTCATTCATTCAGTCAGTCACTCAATAAATATTTATTGCATACCTACTATATGATATGATCTGTTTTAGGCTCAGAGTATATAGCAGTAAACATAACAAATAAAAATCCATAACCTCAGAGAGCTAACATTCCAGTGGGGTGGGGTGGGGGGGACTTTAAATAACACACATGTTATAACACACATGTGTTATTGACACACATGTATGTACATACACACACAGATAACAAATAAGGTTCTTTGAGATAATAATACATGTGCTAGAACTCTGATTTTGTCACATCTAAATATCTGGTGCTGGGAAGCAGATGTGTTGACAAGTTTCCCTGGTGACTAGGAATTAATTAGGCTAAAAGATACTGTGTATGTGCCCTGATGGTTATTCAGAAGATTAAAAAGCTAAGCTTTGAAAATGAATGGGCATTGTCAAGGCCTGAATAAGACTCTAAGTCCTCACGGTTTACTAGGATTTAAGAAATTCCACTTCTCAACCTTGTGTAGTTGCTATGATTGCTAGCAGGGTCTGTTTTTTCTTTCCTTCATTCATTCTTGTGTTCAGTTATTAAAGACTCCACCCAGCATGATCTCCTAGCAAAGACTCTTTCTGCCTACTTATTTGTTTGGGTCAAGAACTCTTCCTAGATGCTACCATAACACATATATCACACTACATTATGATAGCCTGTTTCCTAGTTAATCACCCCATCCCATCCCTCTGCTAAACTGGGAGTTCCTCAGTTCAGCAGTACGTTTCATTGCTGAATTCCCTGCATCTAGCAGAATGTAGGCATATAGAATAAAATGTATTAAGGAAGAAAGAAAATTATTTTCTACCAAAGTAGGGAATCCATATCATAGAATCAGAAAATACTAGAGCTAGAGAATGTTGACAGCTTCCAACATTGTAATTTTTACAGATTTTTGGCAGATGGGGAAAATAGAGTATCAGAGTAGTGCAAGGACTTACCCAGGGTCAGCACAGCTACCTATTTTAGGATAAAATCTACACATAGTGGGAAATTTTCTGATTATAAAATATACTGACATGCCGATGTAGCTCGTTGAGCACTGGCTTCCCACATACAAGGTCCCAGGTTCAATCCCTGGCTCCATTACCTCAAATAAAACAAAACAAAACAAAACAAAACAAAAACACTAATTGTGGAGTTTTAAAACTGTATGTATCCCAGAAATATATTTTCTTAAATTTAATCCATTCCTGTGGGTATGAACCCATTGTAAGTAGGACAGTTTGATGAGATTACTTCAATTAAGGTGTGGCCCAGCCCAATCAGGAAGGATCTTAATCCTATTCCTGGAGCCCTTTATAAACAGAATGAAATTCAGACAAAGAGAAAACAATGGAAGCAAGAATCTAATATTCAACAGAACCCTGAAGACAATGGAGAGGCCAGAAAAGGACATCATATGCCTTGCCAAGTGACAAGCTTAGGACCAAAGATCACCAGTAGCTATCCGCAGAATGCCAGTCTTCAGGAAGAAAGCATTGCCTTGAAGACACCTTGATTTGTACTTTTTTCCTAGACACAAACTGTGAGTGAATAAATTCCCATTGTTTAACCTGACCCATTTCATGGTATTTGCTTGAGCAGCTTAGGAAACTAATATATACCCTCTTTTGAATAATCAAACATAAAATGATTGATTTTCTTGTAGTAAAATAAAATCTGTGGTTGCGTCATCATCTTTTTGGTGCTTCGCTTCACCTTGTGGAGGCCTGCGTCTCTCTGTGCTGTGCAGGTCTAGGGCAACTTTTTTTTTTCCTTTTTTTTTACCAGAAGGTCCCAGGGATTGAACCCGGGTCCTCCATATGGTAAACGAGAGTTCAATTGCTTGAGCCACAGCTGTTTCCAATAGAAAAGTAATTTTAAAATGAAAGTAAAGTATTTGCAGTTTATCTATGTACGTTTTGCAACAATATTTTTCATATGTGATTCAGAGCTAACTCCAACCAAAAACAGAATGTTTGAAATAAAGAATACTATAAACATTTAGTAGGTAAAACCTCCAATAGACAAAACCAGCCACTCTGAGTTGATATTTCCACCAGTTTCTTTGTCTCTATCCTAAGAAATCATGGGGCCTCAGTTATACCTCCAGAACTAAAAACATCAAGAATAGGGATGGAATATATTTCCTTCTCTAGTTGCATTTTAATATTTGTTCTGTTCCCTTGAAGGTATTAGACTTTTGAATTTCTCTCATTTGCTTTTTAAAAATATATCTTCTGATTCTTGTGAACTCATATGTGATATATCACTTTTTCAGAGGAGAAACATTTGTAAAAATATCACTGCAAACTTCCTGCTTGGTTGTGTATGCCACAGCATGCCAAATTCAGCTTAACTGTTTTGTTTTGTTTTGTTTTTAACATATTTTAATGACCTTTGATCAAGGGTAATAATGTTCTGATTTAAATTCTGTAAATATCGCTCTCTTTTAAAGATATTCTGATTGTTTGTTCCTGATAATTTTGATTTCCTTTAACTATTTTCTATTTAAGACTCACAGATACTTTCATGCCTTGAAAATTCCAAAATGTAAAAAATGCTAATTCTTATGCTGAAATGCTCTTTCATCTGTTCTTTGCCTAGCAGCACCCATCCACCCTTCAGGTCTTGTTTAACTTTTATTTCCTTAAAATAGATATTGCAGTTTAAAATAGATAATCCCTGTTAGTATTCTCTCATATAGTACTTGTGATTATATTTTTATTTGAGTCTTTCTTTCTTTAATGTATGTCTTTTCCATTAGACACCAAACTCAATGAAATAAGAGATCATGCTTGTTTTGTTTACCAGTGAATATACAGCCTGTTTTAGTTTCCTAGTCTGCTTAAGGTAGCTAACATAAAATGGGCTGGCTTTAAACAATGGAAATACATTAGCTTACAGTTTGAGGCCATGAGAATGTCCAAATCAAGGCATCATCAAGGTGATGCTTTCTTCCCAAAGATGGAACTACAAGCAATCCCTAGCTCCTTTGCCACATGGCAAGGCATGTGGCAGCATCTGCTGGTCTCTCCCTTCTCTTCTGGGTTTCATTAATTTCAGCTTCTAGCTCCCATGGCATTCTTGTGCTCTGTGCTCTCTCTCTCTCTCTCTCTCTCTCTCTCTCTCTCTCTCTCTCTCTCTGTCTCTCTCTCTCTCTCTCTTTCTTATTACATCTATAAAGGACTCCAGAAAGAGGATTAAGACCCACACTGGGCCATGCCTTAAGTGAAGTAGCCTTATCGAATGGTCCAATTTACAATAGGTTTACAACCACAGGAATTAATTAGCTCTAAGAACATGATTTTTGGGGGTACATACAGTTCCAAATCACCACACAGCCTCTAGCACAGTGCCTTGAACATAGTAGGTTCTCAATAAATGAATGGATATATTTAAGAAAAACTTTTAGTAAGTATTGAGTGATGAAAATTCTATTTTTTACATACTATTATTTTGGTACCTACTATTACAAGCAATGTGTATGTTCAGGAATCATTGCCAACTGGAAGGTTGAGAAGAACACAGTAGGAAGTCAAAATTTTATCAGGCTTCCTATGTTCTTTTGCAAGCACTTTTCCATCACCATCTCCACATGGCAAAATTCTGTAACCACAAATGCAAAGGCATGAAATATCTTGCATCTTGATATCATCTTGTATGGATTTGTTTTGCCCACTTCAGTAATACTATGTGAAACCCAATCACTTTTAAACCAAGCACTTAGAATATGCTCTGCATATGTCAAGCTCTTTGATAATTACCTCCAACCATTCAACTGATAGGCTTGACCAAACCTAAAGCAGGGACAGAGCACTTCACTTTGTGCTTTTGATATACATAAGCATCAAGAATGTAGAAAGGATTGGAAAGCTCCATGAGGTACATAATAATTAAATGAAGAGGTAATCCTAATATGTAATTTCAGAGAAATTATATTGTCTCCTGCCCTTTTGTATCTTTTTTTTTTTTTTTTTTTAGGTTTTTTGTTTATTAGAGAAGTTGTAGGTTTACAGAAAACTCATGCTCAAGATACATAAAATACAGAGTTCCCATATACCACCCTATTATTAACACCTTACATTACTGTGGTTTATTTGTTACAATTTATGAAAGAATGTTTTTATAATTGCACTATTAACTTTGATTGTACTATTAACTATATAGTCCACATTTACAAAAGGCTTCACTGTTTGTGTTGTTGTACAGGCCTAGATTTTAAAAAAATGTTTATTCTAGTAAAATTTACATTTTAAATATACAGCCGCATTCACAATTGCTAATTACATTGCTAATTACATTCACAATGTTATGCTACCATCACCACCATCCATTACCAAAACTTTACAATCAACCCAAAGAGAAATTCTACGCAATTTAAGCATCAACACCCTATTGCCTACCCCCAGCCTGGCCCCTGAAAATCTATACTATAGATTCTAACTCTGAGTTTGCTTACTCTACTTGTTTTGTATCAGTGAGATCATATGCTATTCGTCTTTTAGTGTCTGGCATATATCACTCAACATGATGTCTTCAAAATTCCTCCATGTTGTCACATGTATCAGAACAACATAATTTTTTTTACTGCTGAATAATATTCCACTGTATGCATATGCCACATTTTGTTTAGTCATTCTCTGGTTGATGGACACTTGATTTGTTTCCATCTTTTGGCAATTGTGAATAATGCAGCTATGAATATTTGTGTGCAAATATCTGTTCAAGTCCCTGCTTTCAATTCTTTTGGGTATATACTTAGATGTAGTATTGCTGAATCATATGGTAATTCTTTACTTAGCTTTTTGAGAAACTTCCAAATTATCTTCCACAGCAGCTGCACCATTTTATTTTGCCTCCAGCCATGTATGAGTGTTAATAATTCTCCACATCCTCTCCAACACTTGTAATTTTCTGTTTTTGAATAGTAGCCATTCTAGTGGGTATGAACTGGTATCTTATTGTGGTTATGATTTGCATTTCCCTATATAGCTAATGATACTGATCATCTTTTGATGAGCTTTTTGCCCATTTGTATATCCTCTTTGGAGAAATGTCTATTCAAGTATTTTGCCCATTTTTTAATTGGGTTCTTTGTCTCTTTATTGTTGAATTGCAGGTTTTCTTTATATATTCTGGATATTAAACCCATATTGGATATGTGGTTTCCAAATGTCTTCTCCTGTTGAGTAGGTTGTTTTTTCACTGTCATGAAAAAGTCCTTTGATGCACAAAAGTTTTTAAATTTGAGGAGGTTCCACTCCTCTATTTTTTGTTTATTGCTTGTGCTTTGGGTGTAGTGTCTAAGAAACCATTTCCTAACACAGATCTTGAATATGCTTCCCTACATTTTCTTCTAGGAGTTTTATAGTTCATGAGAGATCTCTGTCATATCTGTACTGTTCACCACAGTCCATCATCCACCACATGGTTCACTATGTTATATAGTCCCATGTGATGAAAGTGAGATGACTGAGTATACATTTTGTTTCTGTATATTTTTAAAATACTTTCTTTGTGGTTATCCTGGGAATTATATTATACAATCTACATCTATAAACTACTAATTTGAAGAGATACCACCTTAACTTCAATAGCATGCCTGTTCTCTGCTCCCATATCCCTTCATTTCCCCTCTTTATATTTCTCCTTATATTACCTCTTTATATTTTGCATGTCAATTATCAGGAAATATGATTTTTTCTGTTCAATTGTATTCTGACTCTTATATGAATTAAAGAGTAGAGTTATATATTGAGTATACAATACTGTTGGGTTTTACATTTACACTTTAGTTACCTGTACTGAAGATCTTCATTTCTTCACACTACTCCAAGCCACTCTTTTCCTTTCAACCTGCAGAACTCTCTTTAATAATTCTTATAGGGCAGATCTTTTGTTGATGAACTCTTTCTGTTTCTGTTTATCTGTGGATATTTTAAACTCTCCCTCATGTTTGAAGGAGTTTTGTCAGATAAAAAAAATTTGGCTGCAGTTTTTCTCTTTCAGTATCTTAAATATTTCATATCACTGCCTACTCACCTCCAGGGTTTCTGGTGAGAAATCGGCACTTAGTCTTATTGAAAATTTCTTTTATGTGACAAATTGCTTTACTTTTGCTGCTTTTAGAACTCTCTCTTTACCTTTGGGCATTTGATATTCTGATTATTATGTCTCTCAGAGTACATCTATTAGGATTTATCCTATTTGGAGTATGTGGCATTTCTTGGACATATATATTTATGCCTTTCATAAGAGTTGGGAAATTTGGGGCCATTATGTCCTCAAATATTCTTTCCTCTCCTTTTCCCTCTTCTCCTTCTGGGATTCCCATGATACATATGTTGGTATGCTTCATGCTGTTATTCAAGTACCTTAGACACTGCTCAATTTTTTCTATTCTTATTTATCTGTTCTTCTCACTGTATGATTTTGATTGTCCTGTCTTCTAGTTCACTGGTTCTTTCTTCCGCCTGTTCAAGTCTACTATTGTATGCTTCTGGTATATTTTTAATCTCCATTATTGTGACTTTCATTACCATAATTTCTGTTATGTTTATGTTTATGAACTTTCTAATTCTATTTGCTCACATATTGTCATTTTAATATCCTTTAGCTCCTACAATTTAACTTTTCTCCCTCACTTCATGCCCCCTTTTTAATACACTCTCCTGTGTTGGGTCTCCTCCTACCTTATGGCAGTTCAGCCCATCCCATTTTTTTTTTCATGAGGCTTTTCTGTCTCTAGTTCCTTCCCCATTAGGGTATCCCACTCTGATGAGCCAGATTGGGTCAATACAAAAAGGTCTGGGCTGAGTGTGTATACCTCTGGCCAACAGATCTGCTGTGGTCTCTATTAATTCCTGAGCCTTTTTTTATATTTGCACTAGTCAGCCATTTATGTTAAGCCTAAAGTCTCTGTGGACTGGGGTCCCTGTGCTTGGATATGTGTGGGGTTCTAACTCACTGCTGAGTGGCTCTATGGTCTGCATACATGGCAGGAGGTACCTGGGTCATGTTGCCTGTGTGTGACTCTTAAGCTGTGTGGGACTGAGTGAGAGGGGTGGGTCCAGACTAGCAGGTCCAAGTCATTAATCTCCTACCTTTTTGTGTGTTTTTTTCTTTTTCTTCAATTCAGCATTTGTAGGATCCTGCTGCAGTCTGTATTATAGTCCAGAGTTCCAAGCAAGTGGAATTTTTTTCTTTTATTAGTTTTTTCTGATGGGGAGACTTTCCAAGTGATATCTAACATTGTCATCTTGATGTCCCCTTGATTCTTGATTCCTCACTCTTCAACCCAAATAGTTCTCCCTGCCTTTGTATATAAATTCTTGTGTGGCCAGCCTGGGCCACCTCTCCATCTTCATCTCCTACAACAACCCCACCTCACACCTTATGTGGTACATGTGGCTTTGGTTCATCATTGTAACCCTAGTGCCTTAGTGCTTGACTGACATTAGGCACTTGACAAATAATAGCTTAATGAATGGAATTCTATAGGGTCCAAGAGAACATTGTACCTAAACCTCAGTGCTCAGGGTATACACATGAAAATGTAGTCCCTATTTTTTTTTAATGTATTTATGTACACTTATACTCAGAGGGCTCTGGCTCAAATCTATTTGGCTGATACTATGAAATATTTATGATTCACACTTTATCATAGGTTTCAATATTCTAAGCTGATTCATCTCCCTCTTAATCTACCTATGTCTTCCCTGCTTCTCTGCTCTGATCTATTGTTCTTCCTTTCTTCAACATACCCATGTTTCCTAAATTTCTCCCTCTCCCTGTATAGGAACTTCATGCTTTTCTTCTTTCAAAACCAGTTTTACCACTTACCTTCTCCATGAAGCCATTCCAACATATGTTAAAGAACATTTTCTCAGGCCCTGACCTCAACAAGCCAGGGCACATATTGTACTACATGTATACTTGCTAACTTACAAAATACATGTCTATGTTGGGTTTTCTTATTTCAACACTAGGATTACACTGTCTTGACTCTGTATTGTCCAACATGTTTGTCTTCCTATTGATGGTCTCCTTTAGTTTTTCTGTGCTCTGGGTGGGGTTCTTTCTCAATACCAATAGTTCAACTTCATATATGAGAAAGTTCCCTAAAGGCAAATGGAATAAGAGAATCCTATTTACAAGTGTAAATTTCACATGTTTTACTCACCCTATAGTAGATGTTTTTGTCCATTTAGGAAAGGAGTTGTTTGGTTCTGTTTTTATGACCAAGTAGGCCACAAGCTAAACACAAATGGAACATTAAAGAAGGGGTGGTGGTATGATTAGTTTACTTTGGTAATTGCTTAGGAATGATCGTTCTTGTAAAATAAATATGGTTACTTTTCCATATGTATATGTTTAATACATTTTTACAGAGCAGAGGCTGTACTATACAGATACTATACCCTGCATTTCTTTGTATGCTTGACAGTGCCTAAAATAAATGTTTCCCTATCATTGTGCTAGTGAAGATGCAGTTTTTGTCCTGTTTCCAAGGAGATTAGCAAGTATCTAACTTGTCTTCCTATGTAGAACAAAAATGCTGCAATTATATTTTTGAGAATGACATAGGTTGACTTACTTGGAAACATTTTGCTATAATTTATCTTGTGTGTAGAAAGCAGTTTCAGATGCACACTCCCCATTCTTGAGATTTTGGTAGGTCATTCTTGATCTGCTATGTTATGTGTCTTGCAATATACTTATTATGTGCTATCTCAGGAATAAAATGTTTCTGTAATTGGTAAAGCTGGAGAAAAGCTTTAAAAACTTGAAATTTTGTGAAACTACTAAGTACTTAGAATGTACTAAGTACTCTATTAGTGCTAGTGAACATAGTAAATATTTAGCATAGTATTAAGAACTGTATTATTACTATATCACTGTAAATTACAATGTTATAAAATTTCTAAGCCTGGAAATGGAGTCAGACTAGATGTCTAGAAATATAATCATTCACTTATTTATTTATTTGTTTGTTTATTTATTTATTTATTTATTTTTATTGAGATCTAATTTATATGTCACTCATTTTTAAGAGATTTCTTTAGTAGGGGTGTGGGGTGAATGCATAAACTCATAGTTAAACAAGACTCCATGACCAGCAAGGTGAAATACTTAGGGTTAAGGTTAAGATTATCCTCTCAGTTGTTGTATAGCAAAATGTAGAAAGGCTCTAAATATTTACTGGATAAATGACTTAGTGGTGCATATTTTACTCCCTATGGAAAAGCAATTATAAACCCCTTACCTACCATACACCCTTCTACCTGCCATGGCGATTCTAAATTAGGGCAGCAGCAGTCTCCCATCAAGCAATATATCTTTGTAATATCACTTGATGGTGAATTTGTGTGTGGCTTTCAGTTCGAGAAGCATTGAGGCATGAAGTTTGGGTATTGAAATTTTAAGAACATTTTGACAGTTCATGTGGACAATAAGATTGCATAATTGAAAGTGGGACCATCCTGGAAAAACCAGATCACAGGCTGGGGGTCCTCTCACGCCTCCTTCCTGCTGTCTTCCTCTTGCTGCTGCTGCCAAAGGACCTTAGTGAAATTGCTTCACTCTGTGGGTCTATGTCCCCTCATCTGTAAACATACAGAGGCTCAGTTACATGACCCTTAATCCTTCCCAGATTTAAATGTTTTATTCTAGGACTGAAGATCTGAGTATGTTATATTACATCCAAATGTTTTCTTCCCTTATCCTGGGAAAAAAAAGGTCCCTGAAACACTTTTTCCTGACCCACTTGGTGTACTGTTTCACTTTATTTTCATCTCCCAGCAGACTGAGTGACTTTCACTGGGTTCAGGGTCATTAAGCTGAAATAAAAAGACTGCTTTTAAGAACGCTGCTTGACAACTTAGGAGTATCTAGCAGAACATGCCCAAAAAAGGTGATCTTTTTAATAAATTATATGTTGAACTCTGAAGTTAGAAGTACTTTTAAAACCCACACACATTTGTTCAACTTAAACTGCTGCTCCTTGTGTCTTTCTCCCCAACCCCCACACCATATGGTTTCTATATAACCAGCTGCACAGCCTCAGTTGATTATATCATTCAAGTGTATATTGCCCCTGAAATGCCTGAGTGATCCAATTAACCAAAGATTGTAAAACTTCCTGCATCATGTTGCAACTAAGGGGGAAAATCTCTGCATGTTTTATTTTTTCATGTCTAAAATAGGGAGAATATTGCCTACTTCATAGAGTTATTGTATCAGATTAGATCATATATAATTTGAGTCTTTTGTGGACCCCAGTTAATGGATTGCAGCTAATCCATTCCTGTGGGTTTAGGACCTTTTGCCTGAATTGAATTCGGTTGGGAAAGTTTGATTGGAGGACTTCAGTGAGGACTGAGCCAGGGTGGATCTCGGCCCACTTGATGGAGTCATTTATAAATGGAAGAAAAACTCAGAGACACAGAAAATAGAACTATAAGCTTTTACCCTGCCATGCCAGAGAGGACTCCAAGATCACCTATGGCTGCAGAAAGACCCAGAGGAACTGAGAGAGAGGCCAGAGGCTGGAAGTGGAGGAGCAGCCCAAAGTGAGGAGAAGGAAGAGAAGAGCCACATGCCTGATTGCCCACAGCTGAGCTCAGGGAGAAAGTGAGCCTGGAGAGGCTGGCAGAGACCGGCAGAGACCTGGCACCATTTTGCCTTTCCAATTGGCAGGAGGCCAGGATCACCAGCAGTTGGCTTTTGGTTAGACAGCATTTCTGATCATGCCTTGATTTGGATATTTTCATAGCCTCAGAGCTGTAATAAATTACCATATAAAAACCAGCCCATTTCCAGTATTTTTGCATTGGCAGCCTTTAGCAAATATAAGCAATACTGAACTGTTACAACATGTGCGTGATGCAGCCCTGTTGAAACCCATGAGAAATTACAAGAATCTTTAGAGAGTTTCAGCTCTGTACCTTTTTCATTACTCTCATTTCCCATTCACCAAGAACAATTCATTGCTATCCACCTGCCTTTAATCATCCATGAACTCAATAAACATTTACTATTGTTCCTATTTGTGTCATATATTGCTAGGTGCTCATACTAGACCATTACACCTGCAATAGGTCTTTAAACAAGAGGCAGTGTACCCTATTAGTGTCAGATCTACAATATGTACATTTTTATTCATTTCCATTGCCTTCCAGAACTTCTCTCACATCTTGTCATCACTATTACCCACAGTTATATCTAGGTGAAGAATGAGAGAATGAGTTGAACTAGATGCTCTCATGAATCATCAGATAAAATGGAAAGAGTCATGGATTTTTATGGAGAAAATGATGTAATGATTAAAGAATCAGTAGAACAATGCAAACCTGCCATGGATCTTAGTGAGAAAGTGACATTCTCTAAACAAACTTTCAAGCTCTGCCTAAGAATGCAATTGCCACTTAAACAGGCATCATTAATGGCTAGCTAGAAATATGCATTAAAAGACACCTGTGCATGTGCATTAGGGCACTTGTTTTAGAAGGGACCAAGAAACAGATATAAATATGGTTTACTTTTCCTTATTATCTTCTGAAAATGAAAACTTTGTAAAGAGGAAATGCTTTATTCTAATGCAAATAACACAAATAAGTTACCAAAAAACAGTATTACACTATTAACTAATAAAGGCCCCAGGAGTCATAAAATATACATAATTTTATTTTGGGACTGCAATTAAATTCTATAATTAAAATGAGGTTATTAAATTTTTATATCTGTTTGAAGCCCTTTAATGAAGATTCTGATCTCTTTTAAGTTTGGCTTAAATATGTGTTCAACTTAAGTAGCTATAAAAGATTATTATAAAAATAAAATATACAAAAATTAGAACAAAATATATTCTTTATATATGTATAGTGCTATAGATATAAGAATATTCTGCGTATGTGTGTGTATGTTTTAAAAAGGTAATAATTGAAATCAGAGTAATTAAGAATGATTTAAGGTTTATAAAAATGAGGCCATTGTTTTCTTTCCCCCAAACATGGTGGGAAGAAATTTAGGTTTTCTAAATTGTAAAGTGTCCTGAAAGATATCCTTAATTTATTTAACAATTTCGTGTTCAATGTAGAAAATTTGGAAGGCATAAAAATGCTCAAAGAAAATAAAGTCTCCTGTAATCAAATCATCCAGAAATAATTTTTATTCAAATGAATATGTATTTCTTCAGTCATTTCATCTGGCCCCAATCTTTTCTTTACAAAACTGGGGTTGTGTCATACATATTATTTTTAAATGTAATTTTCTCATTTAACAATATTCGAACATTTTCCTATGTCATAAAAATAGTTCTAAAGTATTCTAATGATTTTTGAGTATACCACTATATTTATGTACCATTATTTATGTTAAAAGAGTATTTATCATTGGGCAATTTTGGATGAATTTTGGATATATTTTTCTATACGTCCTTAAAATTATAAGTGCTAGTTTGAAGAATATGACATTGATCTTCAATAGATATTTTCAAGCTGTTCTCCAGGGCACTTGTGCCAGTTGATACTCCAATCAGCACAGTGTCCAAGCGCCTGTGTCCTTGACCCCTCACCAACATTCATTCATGTTTTCATTCAATATGTATTTAATGAGGACCTACCATGTGTTTGACACTGTACAAGGAATTAAAAATCCAAAAGTTGACTAGGCAGATATTTTACTACTTTTTAAAATTGTCCAGTTCATTGATGTGGAGGCAGTGGCCACTGGAGGTTCTGAGGTCAGGGAGAGGGAAAATAAATGTAATACGGAGGCATTTTCAGGACTTGGGAATTGTCCTGAATGACATTGCAGTATATATAATACAGGCCATTATATATCTGCCATAACCTACAGAATTGTATGGGAGAGAGTGTGAACTACAATGTAAACTACAATCCATGCTAGGTGGCAATGCTCCAAGATATGTTCATCAATTGCAATGAATGTACTATACTAATGGGGGATGTTTGTATGGGTGAATGTGGGCAGTGTAGGGAGCAGGGCATATGGGAATCCCCTATAATTTTTATGTAACATTTATGTAATCTAAATATCTTTAAAAAATAAAAATTAAAAAAAAAATTGTCCAGTTCAATGGGGAGTCAGAGACTACAATAAATGAACAACCAAGTTTATAAAATAATTATAAAATTTTGTAAAGGCTATAAAGAGAATAAACATACTAATTTTTATTTCTGACGATTGATAGGCAAACTCAGCAATGTGTGTGTGCGGGGATCTCCTCATCCAATTAGTTGGAAATATTAAAAGACAACTGAGGATTAAACCAAGACAGTTTGGGTACCGAAAAGTGGGATGTGTTATTACAAATAACTAAAAATATGGAAATGGGTTTGGAATTGGGTAGTGAAAGAAGAATGGATTCAAGAGAGATTCATGTTAGGAGAGGTATAAGCCAAAGATTTCTTCTTTGACCAAGAGAGAGGGACTTCTGCTTCAGTCTTTGGATAGCGTGGGACTTCTGCCCTGATATTTGGTGGGGGCAAGTCTTCCACCCACGTGTTTGGGAAGAACATGGCCACCATCCTGATGCTTGAAGAAGGTGAAGCCTATTCCCCTGCCTTCTGGGAGAGCATGGCTGCCACCCCAGTGCTTGGCAAGGATGCAGGAGAGCATGATCACTACCCCAGCACCTGGAAAGGATGAGGCTGCTGCTCTAGCCAAACCAGAGAAAAATCATTGATGCACAGATAACTCACAGGCCTCACAATCTAATAGAAAATGCCCCATTCGGTTTTGGATTTGCTTGGAGGCTTGGAACCCATGACCCCTGTTTTCCTTCCAATTTCTTCCTTCTGGAATGAGAATGTCTATCCTATGCCTGTTCTACCCTTCTATTTTGGATGCAGATAACTTGTTTTCTAGGTTTCTCAAGTCCACAGATGGAGAATAATTTTGCCCCAGAACAGACCATACCCAAAATTGATTTGTATTAGCTTTTGGACTTAAAATTTCTTACTGAGGAGAACAGATGTAGCTCATGTGGCTGAGCGCCTGCTTCCATGTACGAAGTCCTGGGTACAATCCCCAGTGCCTCCTAAAAAAAAAAAAAGTTCTTTCTGAAGTGCTTTAAGGCTTTGGGGATGCTGAAATGTGTGAATGTATTTTACATGTGGGAAGAATATGTCTTTTTTATGATCCAGAGGGTGGACTGTGGTGGATTGAATCATGTCCCCCACAAAGACATATTCAATTCCTAACCTCAGGTCCTGTGGGTGAAAACTCATTTGCAAATAGGACTTTAAGGATCCTATTGGATTAGGCATTAATCTAATATAACTGAAGTTGTTCTGGGCAGAGGACATTTAGACAGTCAGTAGAAATCAGAGATGGAAATCAGAGAAGACAGATAATGCCATGTAACAGAGGTGGAGACCAAGCCAGTGTCAGAACAATACAGATTCCGGTAGAAACTATGGCCTAGCAAATCCTGATTTTGGACTTCTAGCCCCTAAAACCAGAAGAGAAAAAAAATCTTGCTGTTTTTGCCATCTAGTGTGTGGTATTTATTATAGCAGCCCTGGAAAACTAAGATAATTCTTTATTAGTTTTTCTTATCTCTTTCTTGTATTTTCAATCTCCCCTTTTCTTATTCTCTCCCACAAACATTTAAATTTATTCTTTGGCAACATGCAAGAAATCCATTCTTCCTTACACCCAAGTAACCATCTTAACTCTTCACAGCCACATTTTTCTAGCTTTCTCCATTGTGTCACTTTCTTCTTACTCTTCAAACCAAGTTAATTATGTTTTCCATACCCTGTGAGTCCTACTATAGCTCTTGCTAAAGTTTCCAACAACCTCATGTCATTTAATCAAATGGATTTATACCTACTCAGACATGGAAAGATAAAATTCAGTGTTCTTTGTTGCAATAGCTGATCTCATTGTATTTAGCTTTTTAAAAAGCAAACGCATAAGCGAAAACAAGAAAAAAAAACCTGATCTTTCCACTAAAGCCTTCTCAGTTTGTTCCAAATTAAAGCAGTCTTTCCCAGGTAAACTCAGTGTATTATTTAATTTCAGATTGGGTAATTATTTGGTAACCACACTGGATATCAATTAATCAACCCATTTTATGGTTCAAACTTCTTATCATGGTTATTTCTTTTTTTTTTTTTTACTTTATTTTGTACATTTACTAATTGAAAATATAAACAATTAAAAACTTAAAAGTAAATACAGATGAATAAATGTATACATTTCTCAAATGTACTGGATACATATAAATTTTTTTAAATCAAACAATATGTAACACAATATATTTGGTTCATAGTAACCAAATGTTGGCATTCTACCAACAGATCTCTACTCACCCTTGACATGTCTTCATGGTGGTAGGAACTTGTAGCTGGTTTGCATATGAGTCCTTGTACTGTCCTCTAAGTCATTAATGAATGATATGGCTATTTCCCTCTCTTTCCTGGCCATTGGACATCCTGCTGGTATCTGTGCCTGAAATATTCAGCTGGAGAACTTGTAGTCTGTTCTTTAGGTAGGGTATTCTGGTGTACTTGTGGCTTACTTGACCCCATCTCAGGTCTTGCTGACCCTATATATCCTTAGCATCATAACCACATCTTCTAAATGATCCTGGATTAGGGTCTTCATCCAGAGACTTCTGCTTGGGGATCGCTTCATTCTTCAGCATGATGTTCCATGGG